>NNCF01127139.1:1317087-1343820 GCA_002313205.1 Laupala kohalensis | reverse complement strand
GGGAAGGAATTTGAAGGCTAGTTTCATGAGAGGGGAATGAAATTCAGGGATTTGTTCATTTAATAGGGAAATGTTGTTGTTTTTTAGAATACTATGGATGTGTAAAATTTCTAATTTGATCCGGGGCCAAAATCTATTTTCTACTTCTAAAATATAAAAATCCTTTTTAATGTTAAATGTGTGTGTTTTCTACTAGGTGGTTGGCGAAGTGTGAGACTGTTGTGTTATTTTTCCATGCATTCACGTGTTCCTGTATCCTTTGTTTGAATGTTCGTCCAGACTGCCCGACATACACTGCCCGACATGCTCTTCTCGGTGTACTCCCGTTTCTACTGCAACTCAACTCATCATTCACCCCTCACCTTATTCGTACCGGTATTAGAAGACCGTCTAAGAAAAGTCTGTGGGGGAGAGCAACGTCCAAGGCACAGAGGAGACTAATGCCGGCACTACACTTGGCGCTGAGTATTTTTGTATTTGCCAACACGACGAAGTGTAGATGAGCTATTTGTCTTTATTCGATGTATTTGCTGTACTGTGGATACGCGAACACCCGTACCCGTCATCTTGTCGGTTTTTAGTCGTACATCAAAGGACTCAAATAAGGCAAATATTAGAGTGAACTGGCCACACTTGGTTAGCCGTGTTTCGCTCAGTAGAGCGCGCGTGATCAAGATTTTTTTATATTCTGGATCTTTAACCTTCATTTTGACTTTTCTTATTCTACAATTTCTTTAATATGGACTGGAACGTTTGTATGCGCTGGGAAAACGAAACAGTATAAATATTTCATATACAAATAACAAATATATCCCGTCAATCATTGGTATAAGAAAACATGCGTCATTATCGTGTTGTTTACGTGTCCGGATCATATGAGGATGGCATGTTTGTGATATTTGTGAGTTCGTCAAATATTTAGCCAAATACAACGTATACGCTGCACAAATGCCACAACGCCAAGTGAAGTGCCAGTATCAGTGGTGCCCCCTGTTAGTGTGGCTTGAGACATTCTGGCGAACTTCTCTAAAGGAGAGGTAATTCTGACTCGATTTTATTCATTCACATTCCGATTGAAGTATTATTAATTTAACTCTTCCGTGAAATCATTCCTCTACGGATTCGGTATGACGTCACCCAAATTGCCTCTCCATATCACCCTGAAGGCCTGCGCTTCCGTCCGGTGGATAGCAGGAAGACGAATTAAGGGAAGCGAGTAACTCCGGCGCTCGGGCGACACGGCCCGAGGGCAGTACTCGCTTCGACGACAGCGACAAAGCGTCGCTGTCCAGGGGACGGATGGCGGTGGCTGCGGTGCACCACGAGGACGGGTGCGAGGGCGTCCAGGACCACAGACCTCGGCAGTGTCGCCTCCATGCGCAGCCCGCAGCCTTCTCCTCGGTGGCCCTAAGGGCGCGACGCGGACTGATAAAGGCGAGCGAAAGAGAGACAGCCCTTTGCAACGAGATGAGCGACCGCACCGCTCTCCATTGGCGGCGTTTAACGAGAGTCTTGGTCTAATGTGAAGGTTACTGCGGAGGAGAACAGATTCTCAACAACAAACACAGAAAACGAAAAGTGTCCAAACTGGTGTCCTTTGCTCAAGGAACATCACATATCTTGGACGTGTAATGGTACTGTTTCCGGCTGAAATTTTTACCACTTCTTATTTGTTAAAGATTTTTATAAGATTAAAAATTACCATATTATATAATAATATATTAGAACAGATTCTATTTATCAGTAGACATCAAAACCGCACAAAACTAAATATCAAAAAGTCTTATTCGAATTACGAAAAACACGCTCCATAGTGCTCTTGGACTCACCCTGAAGAACGCTTGTACCAAATTCCGAAGCTCTAAATCTTGGGGCTCTAACTCATAACTGCCTGGCTCACAAAAAAGCTTAAATATTAAAAAAAGAAAAATCTGCGACGAATTTCTCCTTAATAATCAATGGAGGACCATACCTCAAGATCACTTGTGTCGAATTCCGAAACTCTGGGCCTTCAAGATACTACACTAAGCAAAAAATTATAAAAAAAACGTTAAAAGTTCAATAAAATAATATCTTAATCGAATTTTGAAAATATCGATGCATAGTTCACTTGATCCCACTCATAGAAACGCGTGTACCAAATCTAAATCTTGTGGGGTCGTCGCTGCGCGTCTGACTAGAAAAGAAGCTTAAAAAGAATATGAAGAAAATCTCATTCGAATTTCGAAAATAATAATAGAATTTTCACACGGAGCAACCCTGCTGAACACGTGTGTCTTTTAAAGTTATACCATGCCTCAGGACGCATCCATCTTTAAATGTTTAGAACAGAGTCAGCACAAAAAAATCATGCACATAATCAACTATATTAAAAAATATCTTCACAAAGGTCGTGTTCATAATTCCAGAGATAAAACATAAAATGATACGGAATGTCCCTGAACTCCACGTCAGTAAATTGGAGAGATGATACAGCACAATAGGAACAAAAAATCATTGAGGTACGCATGTTCGGAAATGTCACCCGAAGGAGATATAATGACAAAGACAGCAAGAACACAAGACAAAATTGTGTGTAAATTGCTTTATTATGGGAATTAGGACAGTAATACATTGTTAACAACACATTACAGCATACGTTCAAAGTTCCACTTATTAACAGCGATACACGCTTCGCACCGACGACGTCGCATGGATTGGCCGATATGTTGCATAAGTCACGCAACATAACTCCCGGCAGCTACTAGCCAACCTGGAAACTATGGCTGGGTCTACTAATGGTGTGGGATGGTCGGTCTTTCCTCGAAAATGGCTTCACCGACCCTTCGATGTACACTGCCCTTCGTCGTACTTCGGTGGTCGATGGGAAATCCGGAAGGTGTGCGACGGATTAGTACACTCTTCGCTCTGAATGACACGTGTTTTCAAAATAGCTTTTATTTTCACCCTTTCACCCCCGCGCCATCACATACGGCTCGGCAGCTAGAGAAGGAGTTATGATGCATCGGTTATAACTGGAGTCTCGCGAATACCCGCGATGTCGGTGCGAGGCGTGTATCACTGCTAATATACCGAAATATGAACATCTCATTATTTGTTGTTGTCCAAATTTGAACACCTATACGACTTCCTATCTGCCCCTTTAGCGCATTACACACCATTTTGTCTTGTTTTTACTCTGACTTTGTGTCATTAAATTTCATTCCGGACATGTGTGGCATAATAACTTCTTTTTTTAAAAATCTGCTCTATCATTCCTCCAATTTCTTACGAAGAATTCTTGGTTATTCAGTATATTCTATCCGATTTGATTATTGCGGAGAAGCCTGTTACCTATTTCTAACATCATCCCACCAATGGTTTTGTTGGAGTGCAATCGTATTTGTCGATCTTACCTAAAACATTTGTACATATTTTTCATACAGTATATTTATTTTGCAGTATTTTGGTAGTTTAATGTATTCTTTCACTATGATTAATTACTTTATCCAACATCTATATGTTTCTAGAAACTCTTCTTAATATGTAACTTTGTTTATCTGGTCTATTAGTTTTCTATATTTTATCAAAATATATTAAGAAAATGTAAATAATGTGAAATACTTTAAGAATATTTTAATTTTACATTCTTATAAACTTCGAGGGATCAGTTCCGATCAATGATTGGTTCTTTCTATGTTCAGTTCAAAGTGACCGAGTCAAAGTGACCACCATACTTAATATTAATTAATTTAATTAATATAATTTAATATATTAATAATAGATTATGTTAATTAATATAATCAACTATCACATTAAACAATATTCACGGCATCTTTCGAGTTTCCGTATGACACGGACAGTCACGGAAGCATTCACCCTGATTCGAAGATAACTCCAGAGTTAATGTTCTGAGTTGTATTAATTTCTTCGTCCCTTCCAATGCTTTCAGATAAAGATTTTGCACAAATTTTCACAAAATTTGCATAATCACTCTTGTAACCCTTAAGGAAACTATAATGATAAAGAAGAAATAAAGAAAATTCTATGTTATGTATTTTATTGACAACTCACTTTGTCATGAGACACCTAAGTTGTCCAAGGGTATTCCATACACGTCTGACAAAGTGTCCTAGGAGATAAAATAAATTAAATGTAAAGTAACTTTTTTTAAACAAGCGTTTATTGAAAGACGTGCTATTCTAAAAAGTAAAAAATAATGTTCAATAAAATTGAATATCAAAATCGTTGATCTGAAAAGTTGATCAATATCATACAATTTTAAAAGCATTAGGTATTTTTAATAAATTTTAAACTAGTATTAGACGCTAGACGCTTTGAACTTTTAAAATTTTCTGAGTTTATTATTATTTTTTTTTGATCAACATTATTTTTAAGTTTTTCGTAAAGCACGTTATTAAATATGAGTTGCCTTAAAAAGTCTATTTCTATGTTTAATTTATTTTATACTTTTCAGCATTAGAATTTGTTTGTTTATTATTTGTCAAATGAGCTCTGCAAACTCGACTGTTCTACTATTTGCCATTATTTTACACGTCATTCCCTCTCCTTCATCTCTATGGGGACCAGTGTTGCCTTATCCACATAGTACTTGCCAGACAGTCACTTGTGCACCAAGTTTTGTTAAAACTACTCCGGACATTATAGTGTTATGGTGGGATATACACTCAGACATACTTACCCCCTTTGGGGAAAGGTTTTAGTATAGTGGTGCGAAAATAATCGATTGTCATACATACCACACACATCAGTGAAATTTTAGCTTGAAAGAGGACGAAACTTGAAATCGGAAAATTGAAATAGGACGAAAAAGTAATTATCAATTTTTAAATGTAAATACATATGTACCCACATTTCACCTCCTTAGGAGTACATTTTTGTAAACTGGTACGAGAATCATCTACTGTTATCAAACCACATTATCTGTAAAACTTCAGCTCGATTGGAGACTAGAAAGTGGTTGAAATTTTAATCAAAATACATACATACATACATACGAACAAATGAAGTTCAATAAAAGCTTGTAAAAATAAATTTAAAAATTGCAACGTTTTTGTCCTCCCGCTCGCGCGTATTTTGTTGTTAGCATAAAAATTACCGCTCATATCATTCATGAAACAAAAATCATAACAAAGATCTTTCATTGTATAAATGTTGTTTTGCAATTTTACTTACATGAGAAAAGTTTATATCAAAATTGACAAAGTTTCTCTTTTTACGAATTATGTGTAAAAGAATGAGTAGTAAATATAGCTTTATATTTTTGTGGATGTAGATACATATCAGTCGCATTACCCAAATAAATATCAATGTTCTTAACTTTATCATTTATTTTTTATGATTTTTTAAAAAATGATTGTTTTCAAATTTTGGCAAATTTTAGGCTCTAATATCTCCTATAAGGCTGATGACAAAACTCTGAAAATGACACGCCTTACAGTGTTTTATATATTTACGAAAATTAAAGCACCAAATTTTATATTAAGCCAGTAACAAAGTTACACTTACTCAAATATGAAGAAAAACACAACTATAATGAAAAACAATTTCTTAAACTTCATGGCTGTATGGCTATGATTTTGTGATTTCCGTGGTGTTTTATGCTCAGAATGAGGTTGATTGAATGTCAATCGATGATCTTACATTTTTACATAAGACACTTAAAATATGTTTTGAAGTCATGAAGACTAGTACATAAAAGGATGTAAACTTTAAATTTGTGAGGTACAAATCATTTCGTGAACAGCAGCTTGAATGCTATTCACCTTGCTGTTTTTTGTTGATATTATGTCACAGCTAAACATATGTGTAATTAAACTTTCTCTGTTATGACTGATCCTGGGTGACCATATCTTGAACAACAAATTCAAACTTTGGGTTACAAAACCAAACGTTGTTCAAAATTTATTCTAATAATATTATTATATACTCAGCTTTTCTAGAGGATGGGTATGAATTAAACCTAATCTATCCCACTCATAAATAATTTCGGTAGTACCATTATCGTAGTTTTTACTGCGTAAATCACTTCTTCATTCATTACTTCTAAACATAAAGCGCTAAAGTTTAGTAAACTTATTGCACTGAGAAACATATCAAGGCTATCAATCGCTGTTAACTACTAGTTTATTGATTCTAATAACTAATAAATACTATTTCATGTATTTCAACGGTCCAGACAGGTCGTTGTTGCACTATCGTTGCTGCATTATTGTATTCCATTTTTTAACTATTTTTTAAGTGACCCTTCACCATTCTGTGTATGTATACCATGAATCTCTTCAAGACAAATGAAATATAATTGAAATTATGTTTATTATCCTCTATTATATTCTCCATAATCTCGTTTTTCGCATTTCGTTTCCCACTACAACCCTTCTCTGGTCACTTTTTCTCTTTTACTTTTAAATATTCATTTCTTGCTTGCCTTCAACATCCATGTTAGTATGCATCCGCAATCCCAATATTGAGATCAGATCAAAATAACAATACTTCATGTTTTTGCCGACGTTACAGGTAACACATAAAAGTCACGACTCTCACCGTCTTCAGTCTCGTAGATGATACATTACTTGACAATGCAACGGATGCGAGAGGCGAAGCTTTGTCATCCAACATGTGTTTCTTTTTCTATTTTTCTTATTATCTAGTGACGTATATAATGTTTCTTAGCTTAATGTAGCATTTCTTTTAAAGTTTCTTCTAATTTAATGGTAATGTGCATGTGCTATGCAAATACTATGTACCACATTACTATAACAATGGCAAATACATTAAGCGTTTATTATGATTTTAGAACTTACTTTCGCAGAGAACAATTGTTTATTATTTATTGAACCGTTTATCGGACATGTTGCGACGATGACATCATCATCAGTGGCTTCACAAATCACCAATTAAAATAATATGTAAAATATGATTTTAAAACAGTAAATATATAATGGAATTATAAACTAAAATTAATATGAAATTTTACAAATAATGTAAAACAATACTAATATACAATGATGATATGATCCCGCGTTGTCTAGGGTTAGCGAGAATGTTTCATAATCCGAATTTTGTACGTTAAAAATCCTGTTATGATGGAAAATGGAAAATTATGGCCTAAAATTAAAAATTAAAGTTTAAAAAAATTACAATTCAGAAACACTTAACCAGTTAGACAATTATTTCTTCTTCCAAATACCGGGAATTAACCATTTCTTTATAGGCAAGCACAGTTGTGCCGCGACTGTATGTGCGATTTTTCAGTTCGAAGTATCTTAACGGATTCTAATGGTGGTTAATATAAAAGGACTTGTAGGATATATGTGGATTTTAAAACTGTCTGGTCATTTATACATACTCTCAAGTTTCTCTTTAATTTGAGGTTTCAAGGGTTTCATACATATTAAGCTTTTGGCCTTCTAAAAATCTTAGAGGTTTAATATTTCTGACAGGGTCAAATTCGTTGGATAATTTCTGTTAAGTGAGTAGTAAGAGAAGAGTTATTGCTCAAATTTTTCCATGCTAAAATACGAACAGAGAACTTCCAGTTTACCGTGTATGAGCCAAATTACAACCATTGAATGATAATTCAAAAACATTTTTTTTTCTGTTTTCTTAATTTTTTCTTTATAGCAACAGTACTGTTTGGAGAGGAGTTTTTTCCACCACCAAGGAAGAATTACATTTACTATAATTATTTTGACCTCTCTCTCTTACTGTTTCACTGGTTCTATCATAGTCCTTTCCTTCATTCCTTCCGTATGCACCTCACCTTTCGCTCTTCCGCGCACAATCGCAGTCTGAGTCTCCTCTCGCGGTCACCGCTCCGCCCGCCACCTGTCGTGACCACACGGTCGACCGCCGCACGGGCGGGCGGGCGGAGCACCAACCATCACGAATTAATACTTGGCTTCGCTAATAATCGGCCATCCGCAATATCTTCATCTTGAGCATACACCCGGAGGGCGGCTACCGCGTTGTCCAGTGTAGCGAATGCGCTAGCTCGCGGACGGGCAGGCGAAGACGCCCCAGCTCCGCGCGTGGGCGGGACAGCGGGGTGGAGCAGGGCGAGGCGGGTGGCGGGGCTATCTGCTGCTTGCGCCAGAACACGACCGCGCGGTAATTGAGTCTTCCCTCGTCTCCGCGAGCGCTTTCTCACAATTTCCATACAATCGCGGACAAAGAGGGAGGGTACGTCGTTAATGTATACCTTCACCTCGCGCTAGAAAGGCTTTGGTAAAAGCGCCGGGACGGAGCGCCTCCCCCCTCTAAGCTTCGAGTTAATTATGTTGTCTATCAATGTGCGGGCGATCGCAGTTTCTTAATAAATCCTTACACAAAGGAGCAAGATCTGGTCGAGCGAGTGTTTATTTAAAGGCGAAGGGAAACGAGAGAACAGTTGAATGGAATTAAAAGTCTCCGCGCTACGCGAAAAAAAGATACCATCGCGACGATTTCCACCAAATCAACGTCATAACACGGAGCCGGACTTACCACATCTTGATGGTTTAATACTGAAACACTGAATTGTGAACTGTATTGAGTGATCTGGGATATTACGAGGCAGCTTCTATGTAATTTACTGGCACCTTTAATTTTAATTTTGTCGTATTACCTGGGACAATATTAAATAAACATTTATGATCAGCAAATGTGTTGTGATGCATATAGGCACTATCATAGCATAGTTTTAAGTTTCATAACATAATACGTAATAATCTCCCGAACAAATTTTACATTAACTTGCTTTATTTTTGTTTGTAGAATTAACAACATTTTTTAAATATTCAACTTTTATTTGTAGGAGTCAATATGTTAAATATTGAACCCAAAAATTTCAACTTCTTCAATTCTTCTTTCGACACACAGAATTCTAAACGATGGCATGATGACATAAAGAACAGACTTGTTAGGTGTATCAAAATTAAGCAATAATGAAAGCAATTTTGGGCAACTTTGTTAAACGTGAAATTATAACGGCACAGAATCATTTGTGGAACTATGTGGCTAGGTTTGCTTTTCACGTACGATTGTGGTGGGCAACTAGCAAACGGGGTTTTAGAAAAGTATAATCAAATGTTCTCGAAGAGATATTAACTGGTCAAGGTTTATCGATGATGAGGGTGAATGGAGATCTTTTCGAAACACGTTCAAGAGAACATACGAGCTACATGAGTACAAATTGCGACAAGCTTTAATCAGCCAAAGGGAAATGTGTAATAAAATACAATGAGTATTGATCTTCGATGTCTCCCGGCATGGGTAGCTGTCATGTAATGCCAGAATCTGCGAAAGACGTTACCTTCCCGTGACCGGTGTGGTAGTTCAGTCGGTTCGAGGCTTAAGTCTTCCCTGATGCCTCTGATTGTGTGTCCGAATCCAAGGCAAGGCATGTTATCATTAGGTTATGGCTATAAAGGAAGATGAATATTCTGGTGTCTGTATTTAAAGCATCATCACCCCAATATTCCCGAGGACAGGATTTAGAGATGGGTGTCTCCAGTAATGCAGGAGACGTCCGAGAGAGGCGAGATATAAAAATGGAATATATCCCCATAATGACTTAGTTCAAGGTATGGAATTAAAACTAATCAAATAAATATTTCCCTAAAACATCCATGTCACACAGATACGAATGTTGATGTGCCTCACCTCGGGATAATTCCAAACAAATCAACTGACGAATGAGGAAGAGAGGGATCCGTCGTAAATCACATTTTCTGAAGTCAGAGCGGTCGTTTCTGGAACTCTCAAAACACGATCTGGTTCAAATTTTCGGAAATAAAAAGTTCTGAGGAATATTGGTCGGTGAGTGAAAAAGAAATTCGTTTTTTCAAATTTCTATTTCTCTACTAAATATTATGGATTAAAATTTATGAATGTTAAATGCGCAGGAAACGTGTGACATTAAAAAGAATAAGTGTTTCGAAATAAAATGTATCTGTTAAACTGAGAGTATGCGAACTATTAAAGAGAGCCAATGGACAAAAATTACTATTTTTGTTTATTGAATTAAATTATGGAGTTAAATGAACTGCTTGGAATTGTATCTTAAATAGTTTTTTAAAGTTTGAAGTTTTATTTTTACGGCATTTGTGGGTTGTTTAATCAGAGAATTTTACGAATTTTGCATTACAACACAGCATTTACAACGAAACAGACATATGTATTAAGAAGCATCTGGAATATGTATCAAGAGGTCCTGATATTCGTCCTTCCTGGGATCCTAAAATTCGTCGGTAGAAACACGTCTGAATCTTCGTAATATTAAATAATAGAGAAATTCATTATATTAGTTATGAAAATAAGTCCCATTTTCTGTTTCAATATGATGATGCTAGTTAAGGCAGAAAAACAGAAAAAGATGCAGAAACCTCATCCTTTCAGCAATTCGGTGACATTGTATCGATACGTCACCGAATTGAAATCAGATGAAGTTTAGCGGGTTGCCTAGTCTTGTTTCTAGCCTCTCGTGTCTAAAAATGCAGAACACGTTATTTCTTAAAAGTAGGCTAGATTGAATCTGCTCTTCAAAATTATGATTTAATTATAAGGAATTGGTTTGATTTCGTTGTGTCACGTCCGTGTAGGATATCTGCGCAGTCTGATAGATTGTGTCAGAGTGATCACAAAAGTTGGATAGTTCTGTGATTATCGAAAGATAGAAGTCTGACAGTGGACTACGTGTGTGAGAGAAAACAGAGAGAGGGGGAAGGACATAGATATGATTTATTTATTTGCACACACACTCATACACCAAAAAAAGAAAGAAAAGAATCCTTATGGTCTATTTTCTTATTGTCTCAAAACCTTAGCTTATAGCCATTACCAGGGTTTAAAATTTCCGTTTTCTTTTCTTCAATACCTCCATTTTATCGTAGCCATCTGGTATATTTGCTGCACTCATTCACTGCCTTGTCGAGAGTAATCTTGGTGTAACCTCACGCGCAGCGCTTCAGACCAGCATCGATTCGGTCACACATTACTCGAAATCTCTAAATATAACTTCATTCTATATATATCTTTCCAAGTTCTTGAGGTTAAAAATTCCCCTTTGTTTTATTTTTATTAACCAACTCCCTCGCTCTTCTCCATTCATCATGCAATCAAACAAAACACGTTCCACATTATCAATAGCATCTCCGGATATCAGAATTTACAATTCCCTTCTTGAGGAGATACGCGTTCATTGCCTCATATCCTACCAGAATTTCTAATGTTGATCTATTAGGCTTGAACCATTTCCTATTCTTATTCGTGTAAGTAACCTTCTTTATAAATCTATGTAGGTCACGCTCCTCTTTCGCCTTTTCTTCTCTAATTTGTCAACACATTATTGGCTTCCTGCTTATCATCCTTTTCCATCCTGTACATTTATTCGTGATTCGTTCTCCGTCAATTTCTACCTCTTCTCCACTCCGCACATAATACCGTATGATCATTTTGGTCGGTTGCTCGGACAGAGCATCGTGGGTTGTGACGCTGGCTGGGCAGAGCATCGTTGGCAGGCATGCCGACTAGGGTGACAAGCCCGTGCGAAGCAAGTACTACAACGTCTATCGTTTTACTAACTTCAAGTACTGCGTGATGAAGGACTAGTGTATTGAAAGCGCACGAAGAGTTCGGATCTTCACAGCAAATCAGCATGTGCTTATTTCTTGGTCAAATCTATTTGTATCGCTCAATCACAGTCAATCATACGTTCTGATCATATCAACGTGTGATTATTAATTCGCCTTTTTATCTATTGTGCACACCGAAACTAAGAGACAAGGACTGCGTCAGCGAGGTCGTGCATTCTCGGGGTTCCCCATACGTAGTCATTCTCCGGTAAGTATGTAAAACTCTATCACGAGTTTCACATTTCGTCAACGTTGTCTATTTTCCCCAAAAAATAGTTTTATCTCTGTATATTAAACTCGTTCTACAATAGCTTCCTGGTAATTTTAAAACAGGTAAGAGGAGAGGTTAGGGGTGAAAATAGAAAAGAAAAACAGAAGAAAATTAATAAAATAGAAAAAGGCTATGGGTGTCGTAAGATACAGACACATTTCACACAGTTACGTTGAAAGAAAATGTACCATTTATGTATTAATTTAATATATAAATCTAAAACTAAATGTTCACTTCATATATCAACTTCAGCGAATAAAACATTGCTCGAGAATGCTAATTTAAAAGGGATAATAACGCAAAAAAAATATTACGGAAGGAGTTAAGTTTGTTTCCCTTTTCACAGAGAGTATATATTTAAATCTAGAGCAACTACTCGTGAGGAGATTGGATAGCTGTAGAAGGAATTAATATTCAAATCATGTTAATACCAAAGGAAAAATCTGTATGTAACATATTCTTGATATTAGATATCGGTGGACCGAGAAATATCAGGAGATGATCAATTGGTTTTAATTAGTATTTTGTGAATTCCATTTCACAATCCTCGACTCCCATTATTCATTCCATCGCCCATGTTAGTCCTACCACTCTTCAAAGCAGAAAAGTGCGTGTGTCTGAGATAAAAGAAGCGTGCCGTGAGTGGTCGACGGGTGCGCAACGGGGCGTCGCATGGCGTCGAGCGAGTGCAGTGGACGCTGGTCACTGTCAATTAACGCGTTTTACGACTGGAGCGCATCATGGCGCGTCCGAGGCGCTGCTCTGGCGCTCTCACACTCTCCTGCGCCTCGGAGACCAGGTATCTTTAATACTTCTTATGCATAGGCACAAAACCTTTCTTCTACGACGGTACAATATGTATGAGAATTGCAGCCTACTGTGCAGAAATGATGTGCGTGTAGATTGCGAGATAATTCTTCAGGGACCGTCCCTCGAGCAAGTCCCTTTCTATTTCCTGCCTTGAAAAGGATGGTGCAGTCTGCACATGCGTTGTACTCATACTGCAAACATTGTCCTCTACTGACCCAAACCTGTCAACATCCTCCCTCATCTGACCTTATCCAGATGTCAAAGAGAGCTTTCCGCGCTACTGCGAAATCGATCAGTATTCGATTTCATTGGCATTGGGTGCGAGAACTGTGCATCGCTTCAACACAAACCATTCCACAGAGCAGTCAAATGTCGTGAGCGCCCAGTGGAAATACCGCAGACAGAAGCGTTCGCGGCGAGTCAATATATCCTCGCAACCTTATATTTTCTTGTGTTATGAAACGAATGTTTTTGGTTTAGCGTGTACTACTGATTCTCCCACCATTTGCGGAGTTCAACTCAAAACTTCGTAGGACGGTACCTGTACGTAGAATGTTAACGCATAGCGTTTTCCATTTACTGCTCTGAGTATGGTGTATACGAGTGCAAAAATGTTATTCCATTTCAGGAGGAGAAGATCCACCAGTGCGGAGATTTGGTTGTTCAATTTTTATATCATCGCGCACTGCGCTCTCGGAGCCCGGAAAGCAACTCGCCTTCTTTTCTCAGGGGCTGCACTGTGTGTCATTGAGGTTAAGTAGCTCGTGGATAATATGATGGGTGCTATGAATTTTGTTGCAAATATAGCTATTCATACGCACCACAACTCACAAAACGATGCACGAGACAACGCTGAGCTAACTCCCGTGCGATTTTGCTCTGAATAGTAGTCTTCAAGTTGGCCATTCCAGAAAAATGGCGGAGAGACGGTCAATATACTTGCTACACTCCACCGGTGCAATGGGGAACACGCTCAAAGCAATGACGTTTGTTCGGTTCTAGTGCGCACTCAGCGGAGTAAATTGAAAACGTATTTAGTACATTATTGACTTGACTGATGGCAAGGGAACATAGAGCAAAATTGAAGGGAGAAGGTGTACCTAAGTCCTATGCCGACACTCTCGAAATAGTCAGAAAAGTGGTGTCAGGATAGTCCGCTCCGGTCCAGACCGGTCACTGTGTTACCACCTCCGTTGAAGTTCTTAGGTTGGGTATTCTTTAGGTTATCGAGTCAGATTTTGATGTTTCCACACCTTAATACTGTTCTCAATTTTTTGTTTACTGGATTCGCAGCTTTTATGATAAATAATGTGTTACGAGAACACTTCAAAAAAATATTGTATTAGAACTCCTCACATGTTGTAAAGTCTTTCATCTCAATCTTTCATCTCAGAAGAAAAATAAAAATAAATCTAAGGGGAACTACTCGGTCAGGAATTTTTAGATGACACTGTAGTATTTTTAAAATATATGATTTATGAAAATCTACATAATGACAAATATTTTACAGTTGTTTAAAGGTAATGTGCCTTGAATGTTAATAGGAGAAAAAAGAGCATTAGGAGGTATACTTAACTCATAACACTAACTTTAGGAAATTTGATCGTCAAAATAAAAACGAAATATTTTATTATTTTCATTGAAAGGCAAAAACTGGTATTTCCAAACATGTGAACCGGTGCGGTGCAAAGGTTTTGCTGTTAGTATATCACATAGGAAAAAGGATTTTGTCGTAAAATGAGGAAAATGATTATTAATTTATCTTACAACCTTTGTAATAGAAAGTCTACAAAAGAAGGTCGTAAGATAAATTAATATTCAATTCAATAGTAGATTATGTAAATAAAGTAAGGTTGTGTTTAGTAATTAAAATTGGTTATTTGCTCACATTGTTGGGCATTGGTCATTTGATCATTGTAAGTAATGATGTGTGACTTGATTTAGAGAATGGAGGTGGACTTTTGACACAATCTTGGAAGAGAAAATAATTTACAAAACCTCTTCGAATACTATGTTGGGGTATTAATACTATCATCTTGAACTTGTCTCAAAATTTCTTTAAGTAATAAATAAGTATATGAAAAATACGTAATTCTGGACCAGGAAGCTCCGTGCGATAATACTAGATTAGATCATTGTACACTACCTCTATACACCATTATCTCACCGATCTTATGGAATGTTGGTACCCCTGCCTATGTATTAACTTTCATAGCGTAAGATTAATTAAATTTAAAATCCTACTCACTTCATCGTAGTTATAGACATTTCTAAACCAGGCATTTTTGTCGGATATGCGTTTACCAGCGTTCATTTTTTTAACGTTATAAACATTGTTAATGTCTGATTACGATTCGTTAGAAGAAAAGTAACCTATCATTGTAATCATTTCTTATGTTTGGCAATTGAATGAAGGGAGAAAAATGGATAATTATTTTTTTAAATTACCTTTAAAAAATTATGTATAAAGTTTTTGCACAGATAGTCCAACACGAAATATATCACCTTCAACATATTGTACACTACCTCTATACCGTATTATTATTAAACAAGATAAGTAAATAATTTGAATGATAACATTACACCTTATTATAGATAAATTGTAAATAACTTATGCTCAATGTTTACCTGTTACATGAGAATATTCTTTCTCTGAATCATGAGTCAAACAGGTTATAGTGCCACATTTTATATTAAAATAAAAAAACACTACTTTCTGCAAATACTTTTAAGGTCTCCACTTTCTCTCCTTATCCCACATTCAAAGACAGAGGTGACCGTCCAGCTGTTCATGAAGTCCCCGTGTACGATGCGGTCGTACGCGGCGAATCATTTGTGGTGCGCTTAATTACGGCGCAGTCGTCAGCCGCAACGCTCATAAATAAAATATCTTCTGCGGCAGCAGCCCCTGTCCCTCGACGCCGTGTCGTCCCCCGTTGCTCGTTACGCCGCTAATAGCAGCGACGTCCCCAACGGAGCGACGGTCTCTTGCCATTCGCCGTCGCGCGTAGGTCCTTGAACCCACGACCCTCCGTCTCGCGTCGCGCCAAACAAACAAGGGGAGAACGAAGGGAAACCCCGCGGCGTGGCCGATCCCGTGACCTCGCTACGCAGCGCTCTGCTGTGATTAACCGAGGAACTAATCTCCCCGGTGGGATTTCAAGACGTGAGACAGCGGTCGTTGATCTGATTTTAGTTCGCTTTTTATAATCGTGTACACACGAAAAAGAGAGAAGCATATTCCCCCAAAAACAATTTGTCCTTTCCAGTCAATACCTATGCACAATATGTGTTAATATTTACAAAACTATTCTCATTGTGTAATTACTTTCTTCCATTCGTTTATGTATATTAACATAGTAAATATACTCCAATCTTGAATGCAACGTTAATCTCAATGACTATACCACTTCAAATAATCACGTATTGTAATGCCATCCATTGTCTGAAATTAATAATCTCTTAATGTAAAAGCAACAATTTATGTCTGATCCACCAGAAACAATATCCCTTACCTTATTAAACACCAAATATTTATTCTTGAAATTTTCTTTGTGCACACGTACATAACACAAACTCAAAATATTTTACCACAAAAGCGAATAAATTTAATTACTAAAATAAATTTTAACTGTTTATGAAAGACTCCTTTCCCTTTCCAAGAGCATTTACTAATTTTATTCCTTCTTGCAGGTCTTTTTTCATAATGCGTCTTGTTTTATTCATGGGCGAAAGAAAGTGACTTTACCCGATTTTCCAAATTTAAGCTTTTTACCGCATGATCCGAATATGAACACTCTCTTCACTTGATCTATGCCTCGAGCGTTATACCATTGAGTCACATGGAATAATAAATTCTCCTAGAATAAATTCTTTGAGAAACATTCTCAGTGGATATTGTGAAAAGTAATGACATAGCAAATTCGCCATACCAGCAAAATTTTATATTCCATTGCTTTTATAGTAGTATTTACTTCTGTTATATTTCACTGGTGTGGTGAATTTGTAAAATCATTACTTTCCACACCCTTCGTTGGAAATTTTTTCTCAGCTGAGATCAAAGAGAGAATTCTAGTAGTTAAACTTAGATAATACTTGAAATAAAAGTGACTTGAAATTATCGATAGATTACATTAACACATGTTCATTTAATTAGATAAAAAAACTACATTATTGTAGTTTTAAAACAACTTCATTAGGGAAATAGAGAATAAATTAATAACGAAAAAATTAAACTTTATCTAACATCAAAAAACTATTATTATGAAGCAATTGTAAAATATAAAAAGTACTGTACGTACGGGATTCGATAATACATTTTTAAAATGTATACATCACTAGAATATCTAATTTTACTAGTATATAGCAATAATGCAGAACCTTGTGCAATACTGTAGCCGTTTTTTTAAAATGTGAAATATCTGCTGTTTGTTTGGCCAATTAGAGTGAGAGTTTCAAGTTCTGGATAGACGCGATTCTTACGAGAGTAGTCCAAGAGGGAGAGTGTGGTAGCAAACAGTTGAAAACAGCATTTGCATTTCAAATAATAACAATTTCACTTTCACGAATAAGAGTTAAAAGTTCAAAATATTCAAAATAATCCGAATTATCCTCGACTTTTACCAATTGGAAAACCGAAGATTGGCGGGACCGAAAAGAAATTCGAATTAAGTAGGCATTAGATTTCAGGGAATTCAAACTAGCCACATCCGACAGTATTATCAATTTGTCCCCTCGTATTAAGTCAGTAGAAGATATAGTTAAAAGAAGATTCAAAAAATCATTCACTTTAGGTTAGTAAACCTTGACTTTTTCATTCATGCATGGTAACCGTAATCCTTTGAGTGATTTCATTTCTTGGAATCTGTAATATATGAATTTTCAGTTTGTAAATACTAGGAAAACGATCCCACTTGGAAATGTGACCACGATTGCTTTATCGCCCCAAAATACATCAAAATCTTTAGAGCCGATCTCCAGCCTTTCTCCCTCTAATGTTCGCGTTTACGTCCTGAAACGCAGTTCTTCAGAGGAGATCCGAGAAAACTGCCCAGCGATTTTCTTTGTGTGTGTGGTGATTCTATTAAAAAAATTTGTTTAATTTTTACAATTCTGAGTGTGTCGCGGAATACAGAAACCCTACGCAAGTTTCGATCTTCGAATTCGGCTCACGCGTTCTCTAGTGTGTCCAAGTGTAACACCCATGAGATTTTTGACAATCACGATTTCTAGCGACAGTATAAACGTTTCTTTGAAGACAGTAGTTTGAATTATTTAGGAGTATTACAAACCATGTAAAAAGTAGACCTACTTCTGAAGAATATTACATTCACGAAATTAATAATATCTCCCCTATGATTACTTCAGAAAGGTGTATTTACAACAATGGTACACGTTTCAGATAGGAGACATAGTGATTTGTAACGCTATTCACAAAGTGTCAAAATATACCCAACCACTAACTTGAAGAGACGAATTGCGGTTCACAGGTGAGACACATTGGCCTTATCATGAGAAAGATGCGGCAGTTATCACAATCTTAAAGTTATTCATCCAGAGATACGTAAAATACTATACATGCTTACCCATCAATATAATGTGTACAATGTTCCAATTAATTTTTTATTTTATTGACATGAATGTCTAGGTCGTACGAAGGTGTTCGACTTATTATATTTTATCACGTTGATAGTTCTCGGCATTAAACTCTTTTGAAGCGTGTACGATGATTATTGTGAGAGGAGTAATTAAATGTTCATTTCTGATGTAAATTGGTATCAGGAGAAATAAATTCATCTCGATTATTAGCACTATAATGAAAATAGTTGTAACTATTGACTGATAAACTCCATCAGCCCTTTCGAAATGTGTTGAAGTTGTAATGGACGTATTTAATCAGTGCGAAATATAGTTAACTTTATTTCTATTCGTTATTTAATTAATAACATATATTAAACAATTGAACAAACAAAATATTTTATGGAAAAAACCTTAAAAAATAGACATCTGTAATTTTCGCCGAGAAGTCTGGCTTCCCACCAACATACATTTCTGGATATACGTAATACTAAGAAGTATTGAGTTTATTCCAAATGTGAAATAAACGTGTAACAAGATTTATCTTTTCTGTACCTTTCTTTCTTTTGTGATCGGTACGTTGAATCCCATGTCAGTGTCTTCTGGAAGAGGTCGTGAGCTGATACGTGTTCTCGACTGTGGCACCTCGTGCCGTCATCTGTGCAGCTGAGAGATCTTTCTCCTGATTACGAGGAAGTCGCGTCCACTACAGCCGTCTGCACCGTAACCGTCACATCGCTTGTCCCCGTTTCCACCCACCGTCAGCGGCACCCGCACCACCGCTCAGCCGACTCTCACGTTCTTCACTCTATACTCACAACGAACTGTCGATGGTGCTTGGTAGTTGCACCCTATAGTGTGTACCTCTCAGATGAGACCAGGAACTGTTAGCTAAAAATAATACACGAAACAAGACTAGTGTTATTTACATTAACTTATCATATATTGATTGATCAAAGGATATCTGAATAAATTCTCTTTGAATATATCTTATTGAAATAAACACATGAAACACATGCTTACTGGTTCTAACATATTATAAGTCACATAATTGAAATAAGCACATTAGATTATTAATGATTGAGTGATTCGAACACATGAAATAAAATGATTAGTAAAACGTGGAATGTTTATTTCTAGATTATCTTGGTATAACATTGAAATTGAATCGCTACACTACGGTTACTGTCACAAAAGAATCTGATCAGACAATATCAAGCAAATTAAAAATATAGAAAAACTATTGAGAACTTGTGTGTGGTTGGGATATTTTATTTGTGTGCACAATTATCGAAGAAAAGAGAGGAAGTTGAAATGAGAAAAGGAAAAATCTATGTGTAACACTGGAGTAAATATACAGATGAGAAAAACATACCAGATTTTTCAAGAATATGTGGTTCTAATAAGTTTCTTCAAAAAGAAAAACAAGTCTGGTATGATAGGGAGAAGATAGGTATGATGAAATTAACAATTTTGTGACGAAAGGAAAGTACTGGCGAAATAAACACCCTGGTAATAGCGTGACCCGAAATAAAGAATTATAGCAAGAAAATAAAATGAACTGAAGCGTCTGAAGCGTCGACAATGAGCAAGGGGACAAAGGAGACAGTCGACAACCGACGTCGCTGTTTGGTGTACTTTCAAGATCCAGCCAGGATACAGGGCAGTGATGCGATGGGATAGTTCATTTTCCCCATGTAATAAAATTCAAGATAGAAGAGGAGCCAGTTAGGAAGAACAATTTTCCGTTGAGGTTCTGCTAAACAATCCTACTGATCATATCATTTTCAATTTTCGATTGGAGGATTTGTAAAAGAAGTCTTCCTCCATATTAATATAAGATCCATAGCTAGATCTAATCTCAACTCTATCAGTAGATTGTCGAAAGCTCAAGCTTTCCATGATTACGTATCTACTTACACACCAAAATTTTATTTTTATCTCATTCAATTCTTGAAGTCTGAAATTTTCATTCGGTGGTAATGGATATGTTTTTAACGCGCGTTTTTCACTAGACTGATAGTTCATTGGTCTGGCATATATGACTGTCTTTTACCCTCTCAACGACGGTCGTAGATCGGGGATTGTCGGGAGACGTCGGTCAGATTGTCTTTTGACAAAGGTTTTCTATATCCGTAGTGTTCTGTTGCATAGTCCGTCTTGTTTGATGTCGAAAGTGACCGTTCCAGGACCCGGTAGGGATATGCTCAGCTCTAATTTGTCGGATGGACCATCGACAGCATGGTACATCATTGGAGTTACTCCTGATGATAGAAATTACGACGCTGGAAATAGAATTCCTACGACTGTCGTTCGTTGAGCCCTAGGACCGTTGTAGACATACATTTATGATAAGAGTGAACTGTCGTCATACGTTTAACGATGACAGCGTTCTAGTGCCAATTCAGCGGATAACCACTGTCTAGTAAACTGCCAATAAGATTGCTGTACTCACTAGGTTCCATTACACTTTAAAGACAACGGCTACACAAGATTTTCCTCTGCGGTCATTGGACTAGACAAATAAGGTCTCTGGCCCACTTAGCATTTCTGAGAGGACTGCATTTCTGAATGAGCTGAAGTGCGTAACAACCTAATGAGAAAACAGATGATAGAGCACATTAATAGTAAAAAAAATATTGACGGTCCATATTCCCAAAACGTTCTGAAAATTTAATGTAACTATGTGTATAAGTTTTTATGTAGGACAAACAACTACTCCTCTCATCGGGATGAACAATCATAGAACTCTTGTACGGAGAAAAACGGAGTAGCACATCAGACTACTTTTTCGCAGTTGAAGCCTAGGAAGTAACTGGAAGTAAGGGAGTGTTTTTTATGCCTGTACTGTCTTGTCTGTTAGGGTCTTCCGTGGCGTAGAGCCTAACGCATTCACCTTCTACCTCTGGGCACGCCGGTTCAAACCCGGTCCGGTTCAATCCGAGAGCGGTGTTCGCGGCAGGTTTTCTCGGTGTTCTCCCGTTTCCCCTGCCTATCATTCCACCACAACATTCAGTCATAATCATTCACCCCATATCATTCATAATCACAACTTCAGGGGAGGTGCGACAGAAAGGGCATCCGGCACCGTAGTATTCACCAGCCAAAACTAAATGAAGCATCATTCGCCGACCCCACATGAAGTGAGTAAAGGCTGGTTAGCAGTTGCTATTTGCAAGACGTATATGTATTCTTCATTTGTTCTGTTCTGTGTTTTTCGTGCTCTTGTCTTTGTATGTGTTAATTTGTGTGTGATTTTTAAGTGCGTAAATGGTCTAATGAGCTAATTTGTGTGTTTTCATTCGTCTTTTCTGTCTTCTATCTCCTTCGTCCAGTTTCTTTCTTCTCTTCTCGTTCTCTCTGGCCTCTTCTTCTTTCTTCATTCCTCTAGTGAGCTTCTTATTTCTTCAATTGCTTTGAAGAAATCTTGGCATTCGAGCATATCTTCTTTGCTTGTAAGTCTTCTGTCCTTAGGCTCTTCCGTGTTACTGCGTACTCAGTTCTTTCTGTCCAGTAAAGTAGGCAATCTTGTAACATGTGTAAGATCTTCTGTCTTGTTGTGACATGAGCAGATGGGATTCTTCTTTTTCGTCTTCTTCTGTCTGTTGTGATGTTAGATATGTAGATATTATCAGCAGTTCTTGCATATCTCTCTGCCTTGTTGAGTCCGTAAATGTGATGGTACGTACTGTTGCCATTCCTGGTGTGAACCAGCGAAGGCCATGTTCGGAATGAACTTTTTCGTTCTCTCTATGATCTGCTTCCTCCTATCTTTTTTGCCACTTCTTAAGGATTTCTGTCGTGAATTTGCTTTTACAATTTTTGTCTGTCCTTGAAATGGTTTCGTTATTTATGTTTATTTCTGGTCAGCTTTCCACTAAGGTATTTTTTTCTAAGGTACATTTTTTTCTAACTCTAGGTCAAGTGGGAGAAGTCCACTTATGGTTTGTAGTGCTTCAGTGGATGTTAGTTATAGGTTCCAGTGATTGCGAGGAGGGGGTCCTCTGTGCAGTCATTAGCGTTTTTTTAATGTGGATGTGTGAGATTCTGTGTCCCCATGCTGCAACAGCGTAGGAGATAATGGGCATGAATGCACCTTTGTATATTGTCCTTATGGCTTTTCTGACCAGTCCATATTCTGTTTTGCTGATTCTTCTGAGTTTGAAGAATAGCTTCTTGGCTTTATCTGCAACTCGTCTGATGTGTGGGACAAAGGATAGTTTGGTGTCCAGATGCACTCCTAGGTATTTGATGCTCCAACCATTTTGATTGTCTTCCCTCGGATCTTGAGTGTGGACGGTCTGCTCTTTGCTAGCTGTAGACCAAACATCATCATAACTGTCTTTGAAGGTGAGAACTTCATTTTCGTCCTGATTTTCCATTCCATTAGTACCCCGTTCCATTCCATTAGTGTCTGTGCAATTTCTTCGATTTGTCTTCTGTTGTTCCCAATTATTATTATTGCCAAGTCGTCGGCATATGCAACGACGTTAGCTCCTGTTGCCTCTAGCTTTTGTATCACTTCGTCTATAATTAGGTTCACTATTTGAGGGTTCACTATTTGGGTCCACTATTGGAGCCTTGTGGGCATCGTTTGTTAATCTGTTTAGTATATCTTCTTTCTTCAATTTGTAAGATGACTTATCTGTCTTGAAGGAAACTTGCATACAGTTTTGAGATGTAAGTGTTCACTCCTGTCTGCTAGGCACTTTAGGATACTGGGCCACCACGTCTTGTCAATTGTTAATTTTTGTATGGCGTCTGTCATGCACTTTCTTTGTCTAAAACCAAATTGTCTTGTTGATATTTTTCCTACTTTTCCTAAGTGTTGTGTTATCCTTTTGGTACACATTTTGTCTAATATTTTTCCCATTATTGAAAGGAGACGAAGTGGTCTAAGACCTAGGATCGTTTTCTGACTTTTCTGCTGATTTTTTTCAGCACTACTACTGAGGCTATTTTCTATATTTTGGGGGATGTCCCTTGTGCCAGGTATTTATTTAGTATCTTTAGAAACTGGTCTCTTAATTTTTGTAGAGCTTTTGGTATAATTTCTGCCTTCAGTCCATCCGGGCCGGGTACCTTTCTGGGTTTTAGGCTTTTTAGAGTACTTTCTAACTTTCCGACTGTAATCGGGTTCATTATGTCTTCTGTTTCTCCCTCTGAGCCTTGATGCCTCGAGTCTCGTTTGTATGTGCTCTTCTTGGTCCGTTTCTTTGTTGTCATCTGGTAGTAGGGTATCCAGTAGCATTTCCGCTGTTGCGTCCCATCCAGTGTTTCTTCTCCCTCTTTTCTGAGTGAGCTGATTTCTTGGAGTTTTCTTAGCTTATTTGCCGTCATTATGTATGGTAGACCACATGGGCCTGTTACCATGGTCTTGGCGACAAATTCATCCCATTTTTCTTGTTTTGTTGTTCTTATTAGTTTAAGGTGTTTGTTCGTTGCCTTTCTGTACTCTTCTAGTTTATATTGTATTGGTCTTACCTTTTTAGATTTGTTATCTCTCGTTTGATTTTCGTTAGTTCTGTTTTGGATTCTTCTACTTCTCTAGTCCACCATATCATTTGTTTGGGGATCTTCCTTTTTGATCATCGGGATGGCAACTCGCAGCTCTTTGTATAATTGTGTTCATTTGAGTTGCTGCTTCTGCTGGATTCTGGCTCCATCCTTCTTTAGGTTCTGTGTCTAGAACTTGTTGAAACAAGTCCACGTCTGCTTTGTTTAGGTTTTATGTGGCTATCTGGCTGAGATCTTCCGTTATCTGGTTCTCATTTACCGTAAATATGATTGAGTTGTGATCACTTGTGCTGGCATTTTCAACGACTTTCCATTGTTTGATAAGATTTGCTGTAATACCTGTGGTGATCGTCAGTATTTTCAAGATTTATTCTCGTTTTTCTGGAACATTGGGGCTGATTTCTAGTCATTAATTACATATAGTTCGTTCTGCACTAGGAACTCTTCTACTAGTTCGACCCTCTTGTCTGTTTTCTCGTCTCCCCAGGCTGTTCATCTTGCGTTCACGTCTCCGGCTATTATTATTTATTTTCCTTTACGTTTCTGAGTTATTCCTTTCAGCTTCTCGAGATGGATTGCTGTCTATTTTATATTTAAAATATGTTGAGACTATGTAAAGTTTGTGTGAGCATAGTATGTTGCGAAGTTACTATCGCAGCAGCTGCTGATTTTTAATGGTTTAATCTTAGGATTTATAAGAATATTGAGGTCGAGACTTTTGTTATGCTTTTTATGGCTTGGTATTTTCTGCTTATTCCAGCTGTTTTACCAAATGCTGTGTATGGTTCTTGCAGCATTGTGACGTCGACTCCTTGGGATAATGCGTATTGTTCTTTTTCTGCACATTTTGCTCTGGCCGTATTTACTTGCATTATTTTAAGGGACATGGTTAGTGTTTTCTTTCAATCCTTTTTGCGCAATTTTGTGTATTTGGCATTCTCTGGAGTTAAAGCTATGTTTATCCTTCTTCCCTGGTCTCTTGCAGTTCCCAAATTTGGGGGTATCTTCCTTTTTGCAAGTTTTAACTGAATGGTCGTTTTCCCCACAGTGACTGCAGGTTGGTGTGTCTTGACGACAGTATTCTGCTGGATGGCAAAATCTCAAACAGTTCTGGAATCTCGTTGGTACTGAGAAGTCGGCAACTTTGTATGATGTCCAGCCGGCGTATAGCCTGGTCTTGTTTGTATCTATTCTCCATAGTTTTGGTGGGAGTTTTAGAACCCAATGCTTATTATTAGAGTTTTCCCTACCCTTTGCTATTATCTGGAATCTTACAAGTGCTTCTTGCTTGAACTGCGATAAGGAGTAGTCTTCATTCTGAAAGTTTTTGTAGTAGATGTCGTCCTTCATTTCTGTTTCATTCCTCTCCTTTTCTATGTCATATTTGACTATCTTGAGGTTTCTTTTCTTCCTTGTTTCTGTGTCCAAGGTTGAGGTATTTTTGATTATTTCTTTTAGTTCTCTGCTTCCTTTTTTCTGTTTCAATGATTACTCCCTTGATAGATAGATAGATAGATGTTTGACATTATTTATATTCAGTTTTTTCTGCTTTCTACATTGCGGTCAATTTCTGCTTTTCATGCACCTAGCTGTGCTCGAGGGCAAGCCCTCTCCCCGTATTACGGAATCCAGAAGTCATACTGGATTGCCAAGCGTTCGATGGGTAACGGCTCGAGGCGCAACGCTTTTGCCTCTCCCACCTGTTCATTTACCCAGTGGTATCTAGGATCTAGGCGGGGTACGTGTCCCGGTAGTAGTGCACTCAAGGTGATAAAACACAGTGCACCCCCCGCTGTCAGAAAGGTTACCCTTTCTACGGTGGGTCTGTCGAGGCCCCTTACGAGGTTCTCTGCTCATGTTAGACAGGTTTCCCCGTCAGCCTGGGTTTCCACAACGAGTATCGGACTATGCCTCTTGCGGAGCATCTCCCACTTCACCCTCGAACCGATCCGTTGCCCGGTGGTTAGACGGTATTGGGTACGGGACCCGAGGGTAACTCCAGCCGGATAAGTAAGGGAGTAGTTGACACAAGTTGTTCAATGGTCAGAAGGAGCAAAACAAGATTGCTGTACCAGCAACTAAAGTGCTTGAGTGAAAGACAGGCCCGCCGGCTTCTTCCAACGTTGAGCCGTCTACCTGTATCTTTTCTCTTGAAGGGAGCGGGGTGACTAGCATTTTCCGATGGTTGTATACGCAGTATACGCGAGTTGTCGATCGGTGAGGCGACAAACCAGTGCTGGATTACCCAATACGCCAGACTAGGCACTGGTCTGGGGCCCCCGATTTCAGGGGGCTCCTGATATTAAACTTGCATAAGAACTTGCGTATTCACTGTGAAAAGTATAATTTATATGCATATATAATACAAATTAGCATATATAATAGTATTATTATATGACTTTTAGGATTAAAATTAACTATTTGTAATTATATTTTCTTTCAAAAATATATTGTCAATTACAGTTTCATTATATAACAAAATTTCAAAGTATTTAAGAAAGAATCGAAAGGCGATGTGCATAAACACACAATTACAAAAAATTAATTTATTTTATTTTATTATAAACAAATTATTATTATTATAAAACTATAAAAAATTAATACAAATCTTGAAAAATGTAACGAATGGAAATCCTATTATGGAATCTGAAATACGAATTCACTCGCAGTTTGTATCCTACATAGCCAGATTTAAAGAGAATGGTTAACCTTATTTTTCGAAAGTAGGGACCCCAAATGTTTAAGTTCCTAAGGCCCCCATTTTTTAAATCCGGCACTGCGACAAACAGTAACATGTTATGGCGCACGGAAAATATTGTACGGTTGTCTCAGTCTAATTGCTACAGTTACATTCAACTGTATTTGAGTGCGCGTTCGTAAAATGTAAGAAATATTAATGTGCCGCGTTTCATAGACTTCTGTTAAGACGCCAAGCCGCGCCAAGCC
>NNCF01127139.1:1245500-1316817 GCA_002313205.1 Laupala kohalensis | reverse complement strand
AAATTGACCTTTTTCAAGTTTAAAAAGAAGAGTCCAAATACCTAACAAAACACATTACATTACCTAATATCTTGCAACTTAATATAACATACCTTAATTCAGTTCGACAATATATTACATTCTTCAAGTCATTATTCACATATATACATAAAACATCTTGGTGGCATTACTTCACCTTGTCAATCTTTTCTTCTCTAGACAGAAGTCAACTGGTATCACCAAGATCATTACATTACAACAGGTTACATTTTTGCCAACCTCAAAATTTTAGACTCTTATTTTTAAACTTGAAAAAGGTTGATGTGCAATATTATTGCTGATCTTAATCAAATTGTAGATACCCTGATGAAGCCACCAATCAGTGTCGAAACGTTGGTGTGAATAAAGAATATATGAATATTNTATATATATATATATATATATATATATATAATATCAAGACAATCAGAAAATAGGAAAATATTATCTTGTTTGTGTTAATTTGGAATTTTTTTTATAGGGCCAAAACTACATGTGTATTTGAAAAAAGGGGTAAGCAGTGATTTTTTTGCGATTCATATTTGTTATCTGCTTATACTTATGTGAAAGTGAGAACCATAAGATATTTTCAAGGGCTCTAATGACCTTGACGTTGTCGAGTCCTAAAACCACACAAAAAAGGAGATATTTTCATTGTAATTTCTGTGACATTTAGTAGTTCATTAATTACAAATATTATTTGCCTTTAGACAATAAGAGTTGCACATGTGAATGTATCGGGTTTTAATTTTTAAAAGGTCCATGGATTTAGTGTGAAACCTACGGTATGTTATGCATGTGAAATTATCCAATGTTAGTTGTAAAAATGTTTTTGTTTTTATGCAAATTTATGAAACAAAACCAACTAAAAATCTGCTCCATATGGAGTGATATTTTACAGTAGTATGTGTTGTATCAATCATTTTTTTTCTGAAGATCTAATAAGAGAAAATAATTTAGTTTTACTGTAAGTCTACTTCTTTAGGACTTTGTCATTCTTACATAAATATTCTTATATTTTTGCTCCATTAAATAAATCTTGATCCTTTCATTCGAGATATTCCATATCATTACTATTTTTCCAGAGATTTTTAAAAGTAAATACAATTTTAATAATTATTTTATTTACAGGTGACTGCATAACATTGATGATTCATTCTCGTGTTGTATGCTGGATCTTTAAGTGTTATGCCTTATCATTCCTACCCTTTACTTCTGTGACAAAAATTATTTTGAAACTGTAGTAAATTATATTGTGAATGTAATTATGGAATCTGAAATCTAGTATATTTGTAATCCTCCGTATTATTTGTTATTGTATTTCATGATACAGTCTTGCATTTTTTTATTTTAGTATTTGTAAATGGGAAATGTAGCATGCTGTAAACGTTTATCTGCATGGAGCGATAGGAGGTAGGAGTTGGGTTTTTGTTAGGTGGTGGGTTTACCAACAACTTGGACCACGTGAAGATGATAGTAGGAGTTGTTAGTAATAGTAATAGTTATTGATACTAGGAAGAGGTTGATAGACAAAGGAGGGTTCTCTTTTTAATAGTCACAGCAATATGAACTGGGACATTCATGTGAAAGGCTACAAATTTTTTCTGGACCCCACCGATAATTGAACCCGGGATGACTTAGTGGTGAGCGAGAATGGAATTGGATTTGTATTTGGAAAGAAATTGATTCTGGCATTATTCGGTACAATTGTAATGGATCTATATGATGAATAATTTGTCATTATCTTCTTTTAAAATTATTATTGATGACTTCTTTTATGCTTAGTCTTTAAGATAACAATTTAGATTATTTTCATTCAATTTGTACCTCCTTTAGGGGTATATACGTAAACAACTCGAATAAGTTTTTTACCTACAACTTTTTATTACTTGAATTAGCTTATTGTTTAAAATCTATTGAATTAAATTATCATTTATCAACACTATCCAACTAACGAAACTATACTAAAAAGACTGTAATATAATGTAGTTACAAGTATTCACGTAAATTTTATCAATTAATGTCAATTTATGGTGCCAAAAATCAGTTTCAATCTGTGTTCGGCGACGTGTAAATTTTTTTTTTTTTGGTAGGAAGTAAGGGACATTAATACTAATCAAAGCGTCCAGAGGCAAGACTTGTAGAAAAAGAAGGATGGGAGCAGGTATTGAAGAGTGATCACTATGTTTCACTGTACTAGGGTACATGCACAATTATTATTTACCAACATGTGTCGTATAACATACCCATGAAGTGAATAAGTTACCGGCCAAATAGAAAATCAGTGCCTGAAACCGTCAGGCAAAATGAGAAATAATTTTTATTTCCAGCATTGTCTAGTCATTGTTACAATACCTAATGTGTATCAGGCAAAGTAAGTATAATACCTTTTCGCGAATACTTTCCTATTGTTCTGGACTTGACCAACTGCTGAAGTGTTACTAACAGCTATAGATAATAAAAATACCACTGAACATGTAAAATACTAAAAATATTACTGTATCCCATATAATTGTGTTTACTAAAAATTAAGAGAAATGTTTTAGTACCGCTCGTACTACAGAAAATATACATTCTTTTGCCTAACACATTTATATTTTATCAGTCGATTTAATAGATCGACGTTTATCTCGTGATCAAGCCAACACATCTCCTTCCTAATTTCCTAATCAAAATATTAAATAGGTGAAAAAACAGGCCACGTGGCCTTAAGTTCACCGTAGGTCATGAAGTAAAGAAAGTAAACCAAGTGTTCAAACTATTCATTAAATTGATTTAAAAAATGTTTTCAAACATTTCTTTGAGACATTACACATCCAAATTTTCATTTTGAATGTTTTTTTTCTTTATCTTTGTGATAAAGCTAGTACACCATTGTACAAAGGGTACTAGGAAAGTTTTCCAATACAGTATTATTTATTTAAATTTTCAAAGTAATTTCCGCCACATTCAATTCACTTCCTCTGAAACCAATCCTTAAACAAACTCTGCCAAGTTTCGCTAGGGAGTAAGGCACTCTCGTTGTCCCAAGCCCTTAGAAGGTCCTCATCTCTTGAAAACCGCATCGCTTTCAACTTCATTTTCACATGCGAGAACAGTGCAAAGTCGTAGGGAGCAAGGTCTGGACTGTAAGGAGGGTGCTCAAGAAGTTTCAGTCCTGTATTTGTCAAATATTCTGTGCAGGCTTTGGCTCGGTGAGCTGGAGCGTTGTCATGATGGAGGAACCAGATGCCCATTCTTGGCTTAGACCGCAGGTTCCTTAGAGATTCAATGACTTAGGGTAGGCACTGTTCAGTGTACCACTTAGCTGTGACTGTCTTCTGTGTGTCCAAAACAACAAGATCCACAATTCCACTCCGATCAGGTCCCATGTTGGACGAGGTATACGTGGTAAACTCTTATTTCATTGTTGCATTGTTAGTTAATTGAATATATGTATTTTATTAAATAAGAATTTACCTCACGGAACTTCATTAACATTGAATTTCAGTTTGGAGTAGACACAAATCATAAAATGAGAATTACTGGATACTATTTTATCCATCGTATACCTGTAATTTGGCTTGACTTGTGATTACTTACCGGAGTCAGCGTGGCTCAGTGGATAGAGCACTGAGTTGCTGGCTGGATGGCCGGGGATCGATCCCCGATGAGGTGGGGATTTTCATCACACCTCAACAACTGGCCAACTTAACATGCTACTTACCCTGCTATAAAATGGGGTCGAACCGATCGGAGCAAGGTGCTTAGTGCCGGGGTCAAGAAATCGCGCGAGCTCTACCCTCCGCGAAGGCCAAAGCGCACAAAGGGATAAGAAGAAAAAGAAGTGATCACTTGCCAGACTGCTATCAATAAAGCTTTATGCATGTCTAACTAATTTATGTCGTTACCAAATATGGAGAGCGTTAATTTTTTTTAAGATTTAGACGTACCAGTTCAGCTCGTGAGGCACTATAATAAAATGTTTGCATAAATTCTCATTTTACGTGTAAACCTCAATCTATTTTCTAAAAATTAAAATTAGAACTAACTCGTGCGTATTTGAATATATACTATTCTATGGGATTAATATTGATTACTTAAATATATTTCTTTGTTTTACTTCTTTGTGTTTGATAATTTTATTCCAACATGTTTCCTTCAGGATACATAATCGATTCAACTTAGCTGTGTTTTTATATGTGTGGAAATGAGTACCTTCACTTCTGTAGTTGCAGGAAGGTTATTGCGATAACATTTTATCTTGTTATCTTTAATTATTTAAAATACTGGTACAATTGTTATTCTTCATGATTTTAATACATCTTGGAATATTATAGTGACTTTTCTTATGTATCATTGTTTGAAAACCATATTTGTCATTATTGTTTTAATAATCAAATATCTGAAATTTCCTGTCTTGAATCTATCTTATTGTGCTAGTTTTCTTTTAACTTGTAATTCAATGATATAATAAAAGGTATCGGAATGTCTGTCTTATTCAACATTATTGTAATTGAAATGGAGATGGCATGTTTTATACAGCATTGTTGTGTACGTAATTGTGGTGAAAATGTATTTATTTATAATTTTAAAAAATTCTAATTGGTTTTTTTTCCCCTCAAGTTTTCCTTGTGTTTAGTCTCGCACGCCAGTTATAGATACAGATCACTCCGCTGCAGTTCATAAAACAATAATTGACATATTTCCAACTTTCCAAGTGTTTGATGATTACGATGCTTTATTCTTTATTAGTATTTTTTTTCTCATTTTTATCTTTGCTGATAATGGAGATAGAATGGTATTAATTATTTTCCTTTCTTTGGTGTTTCGGTTTGTATTTCAATGAAACATATTTTTATGAATAAATAAATTTATTGTCAATTTATACTAAAAGGTCTCCTAGTCATTCATTCTGAATTTTCTTAAGTTTTATATTCTAAGATTTCTGGTGTTAATACGAATTATTTATAACTCTCAACTTCCGAGTATCTAATCGTGAAGGGGTGTTTGCAACGTCAACAGCAGGCGGGTGGTGCAATGAGTAGCACACCTGCGGCCAGAACAGGGAGTCCCGAATTCCGGTCCCGGTCCATTGCAATTTTCACCTGGCTGTTGACGTTGCAAACCTATTATTTATAACAAACTTATACATTGCAACTAACTAGACTAACAATTATTTTATAATATTCTACTTATTTGCTCGTATCATAAAGATAAGACTAGGTTTCCTCATGGTTCTTGCAAAAGAAATTTGTTATTCGTAAAATGCTTTGAATGTCTACAGGCCATTGCCATTGGTCTCTTAATATTTGTATTTTCTCTCTCCTTTCATTAGTGGGACTAGTATTATAATATTCAGTATATTACAATCAGTAGATTTGTTCATGCAACAGATGAAGTATTGTATGAGAGATGAATTCGTTAAGTGCAGTTATCAAATGTAGCGGGTTATCGAATAGGATTGACAACCCAACACAATCTACATACTTGATTAATTTCTCTTGATATATTATTACATTGTATCAAATGAATTAGACTTTTCTACTGTATGAGACATCGAAATAGCACATACCTTGAATTATTGTCACAAATAGGTATTTTGCATTGAGCTGTATATTTATTGTTTTGATTACTGGTATTTAGCAGAGTTACGCGATCTCTTCGGCTTTTGTTAAAATTCGTATGGCTAATAGTGAAAAACACTGCCTTAGTTCCCGCGTAAGGCCGTGGTGTTTTTTTTAATTCTTAGGGGTGTCTACTAGTAAGATGTACCCATTTTCTTTAGTTATAAATGGATAAAGAATGAACTTATTTCGTTAAAATGACTTAATAATTAACCCACTTTCTGTATAATAATACAAAATGAGTTGAGTGCTAGTATTTCTCTTATATTGACTTTGTTGTACACACATGTTAGCAAGGTAAGTCTTTCCTATCGTTTATGAATTGTTCGATAAGTTACATGTTTGAGAAAGTAATATATTAATAAATAAAGTGTGAGGGTGATTTACCATTTCCATGTTCCATGTTCACTGATGAAGCTGACATTTTACCTTACTATTCAATGATATTTTCTCAGAATGATGATAAATTTTGAAAATATTGAATGAATGTGAAAGAACTAATTCAAGAAAAAACAGATTAGAACCTATGTTCCTGGTGTTTCCACAAATAGTTTGTATGTTGTTATGAATGAGGTATGTTTCTTTATGGTGAGATTTTGATTGGTTTTATTTTCATGTTTTCGTTTGGTTACTAGCTACTTTACTTTTAAGATTTTGGCAAATGCATACGAGTGTTTTATGAAATGTTTTCTTCATGATTAGATGCTGAGAAAACAACTGTACTGATGTAAGTAAATATGTAACATAAGTTACTATGGGTTTACATAATATTAATTTTTTATAATACTGCCTAGTCTCCTGTACGGTGAAACATTGTTATGAATTGATTGTTTCCAGGTGTTAATGATTACTTTTTGGATATGATGATTTTTCAATATTCCATTATTGGGATAAATCTTGCCCTAACTAATTTAACTGCTTTTTAACATAACCTAGGTTGTTTTGAATTTATCACTTGTATATTTTGCCTTACTTTTCATACTTCCAACCCAATTAAAAGTATTTTTCTTTTTAATTATAGAACAATTTCACATGTTTATCATCTTGAATCGTGGTCACAGTTTGATGTATTCTTTTGTTCTAGGTTTGATATCTTTCCATTTTATTTCTTCAGATTTCTACTGTTAAAGGATCAATTCTGATTGTACAAGAAATTGCTCTTTTAAAAGTGATTAATATAGAATGTGGCTCATCACTACTATTTGCTGTGAACAAAACAATATATTTACAAAACATGTATTTACTATTTTAAAATGTATTTGTTTCAGAAAAGCAACAGGAAAGTTGTTCGACTGGTGGACCCCATTTAAAAAGAAATTAATATTAGCCACGGACATACGTTGAACTATTAAGAGTCCTTATTTAATGCAATAAAACCATTTTTTTTTCACAAGTATGTGCCTGGTAAATATAAAAATGTGGAGAGACTTCGATTTTAGTTTTTAAAGGTTGGTCCACAGGTTCAGCCATCATCATCTCAAGTTGTTCACTATTACTTCGTTCAGCTCTAAGCGATTGTTACCTAAAATTTAGGTTATTCCTTCATGTGAATTTTCGATTAAGCATTATTATGACCAATAGATTTTGTGGTGGTGTTTTGTGTTTCTTCGGTGTGAACTAATTCAATGCAACGCGTTATCAGGTTGTTCCATGGTGACAGTAAAATTTGTGATTTCAGTATTAATTTATGTAGGAAGTTTCGAGTGCTTATTAAGCTTTTCTCAGAAAAGAAGAAAAACTAGTACAAAGTTCATGAGTGTTTCAGAGAAAAAGGCTATTATTATTATGTTGTAAACTTCAGCTTCAAGTTTTGTTTTCAGGAAATGCAATACTATCGATGATTACTAAAGTTATTTTTCGTTTTGTTATTGAAGAAATAAAACTCCTATTTACAACATGCCAACGTTTCAACCCTCTTTATTTTGACCTACATCAGGGCTACAACAAAATTGTGGGTTTTTTAATTTGATGTGTATGTTTAAATATTTATATGTTTAAATATTCCACTTACTTTTGCTAGGCTTGTCTTTCCTGAACTTCCTTGGTCACATCTTGTTCTTTTCGATCCCGACGCTTAATAGTTAGGGTATCTATCATTTTCCTCATCCCTCTCATTTTTGTCGTACCCCTCATTTTCTGTCCCCACTTATTCTTTGTCCCTCCTCATGTTTTGTCCCCCTCCTAATTTTTTGCCCCCCCCCTTTGATGTTGTGAGATATGTTTTGGTGTGTTGTAAATCAGGAGGGTTTTTAGTGGGTAGGGTTGAATCATTCGGCGAGTCCCACACGCGGGGAGAATCATGTTGGCTCTCCTTAGTCCGTAACTGCATTTTCCCTACCTGTACAAGTTTTTCGGGCTCCAATGACCTTTGATGTCGACANCCCCCCCCCCCCAAAAAAAAAAAAAAAAAAATTAAAATAAAATAAATATTTATGAACCATCGGTGAATTTCAGGAAAAAGAAATTTAATGCTATGTGAGAAAAGCTGAAGTAAGGTAAAATAATTTAAAGGTTTGTATGTGTATAAAAGTAATTTATTGTATTTTTCATATAAAATGAAAGTTGTGTATTTGATGTATTACAATGATATGAAAATACAATGCCTAACCTGTAATTTCTGTGTGTTATTCTAGTGCTGCAAGTGTAACATTTCAAAGTGATTGTTATTACATATATTGAATTGTGCTGTATGTGTATTGGAAATTAATATCTCATCCTCATCTTTGAAGAATAACCTCTCAGCACAAAACATGTTCTGTAAAATCCCTTCTTTTGAGTTGATTGGATATCGGTGAGGTGATACTAGTATTCATTTTTAAGAATAAATGAAAGGTGTGAGTTCGTCTACTAGTAAAATATTTATTCAGATAGTACTTTCGCCAACATAGCTAGCATCTTTAGTTTGACAATGCCAAGTATCAAAAGGTACAAAGGGCAAATATCACATGAACATGCTAGCTAAGCTGGCGAAAGTACTATCTGAATAAATATTTTACTAGTAGACAACACCGCATATTTCATTTATTCTTTTGAGTTAGTCTTGCAGCAAAAATATAAAGCTTAGTAGTATCTGCATGAACCCTGAACTCTAAAGTACATTTATCACGTTGGTACTACTGTAAACTACCCATAATGCTCGGTAATTCCAGTAGTAGAATCTCAGGAGAAAATATATAACGGTTAATGCAAATAAAACATCAAAATCGTTTCATTTACAGGCTTGCGAAGGGTATTTATCATATATAATTTATGGCCATCCAACATAATTTATTTGATATATATGCCAAGGAACCCTTGTTTTGCTACTGGGGTTGCTACACATGATATCTATTGTTATAACTTGCATCGTTTGAAAAGTTATTTATTAAAAACAATAATATAAAGATTTTGAAATTAAAAATACACTAGCATCTTTCGGCGTATAAATATGGTCTACGTCACAAGAAAAGATCGTGTAGTATCAGACACTTCTGTTCTTTAAATTTCTATAGTTTTACAGGATAACTAAATCAAATTACTTTTTGCATAAAATAAAATAAGAGCTCAATATTGAAAGTGGTGATATAAAATAATTACCGCATATTTTTGGCAAACAGAAATTTCTTTACAAATTGTTTTTTCCCGAAAAGTAGAAAGTGAAATCGAACAATTGTAAATCTAAAGGGAACCTTACATTTTATTATATTAAATATAATGGCTGTTTACCAGTGAAAATCTGTTTACTTATAGTTAGAAACCAGGTGGAAAAATCGTGTTAATTTTTATGATAATGAACAAGTAAAATTAATTTTTAGATTTTAAATATGACTCAGTATCAGCGCATACAAATATCTCAATGATAAAATTGTTTTCTCAATATTGACATAGAAAACCGAAACATTCGATAAATTTTTATATTGACCAATGTTGTCCGATATCACGCAATTCCGCTTTATCCAATACTATCTAAAAAACTGTGAACGTTTCAATGACTGACAGCCAGTAATAATATGAGTGACCTATTATGACATTACCAGCATAAACTGTAGTAAGTGTGCTCATAGCCATAATACTTAAAGCGGGCGTTGTTCAATACTATTGTATTCCTTCTCAGCGCTGACACCTTACATGCTGTAGAATAAATATTTTTATTGTTCAACGATCTGAAGGTTTCTCCTAGTCAAGAAAATACCAAAAAAGAAGAAGAAATAAATTTCATCTGCTTTAACAGCTAGTCGTATTTTCCAATGCATTCCATTACTTTTTTAACAAACTTATTACTTAAGGTTTTAAGGAAAGAGTCGTTATTTTAAAGACAAAATTCGATGCATAAAATGAAATCTAAGCTTCTCATACAGATTAGACCCTGCATCAAAAGAACAAGTGAATGAAATTTCGTGCGATGTTTAATAAAAACTTCCGTAATTTCACACAATAATTCAAAATTACGATTTTAATAAAAATTATTTTACGAAAATAAAAAAGTAATGATAATTTAAGAAAATGAAAGATAATAATATTAATTTAACAAACGTTAAGTGTAATTTCTTTTCTTTAATAAATCAAATGGAGACTTACAGTCAGCCTTCAATATTCCTCATCACTATCGAATTTTTTTTACGTATCTCGTTCATTAACTTAATCAAATTATGAAAATTTTAAAGATGTTTTCATCTGATTTATTTACATTGATGTTACAAAACGTATTTCGGCTACATTGAATCCAAAAAGTACAATACTGAAATAAATAATAAAATAAGTAATATGATCTTGTTTTCAAATTTCTTTCCTTAAAAACTATATAGCACTAAAAACACATAATATTAAATACATATCATACGTAAATTATTAATTCATAACATTCATACAACGTACGATAATTTGCCAAAGCCTCTTAATTTGTCCTTCTCAGAAAGGAGCATAGTTTACTATGTGTAAATCTAGTGAAGAACTGAATGTGCGAATAATCTACGAAGGAACGGCAAGGTTTCATACGAAAGTATGCAGACTGACGATAAGTTATTAGTTCTCGTCATACGGTTCATCAAGAGACACGACGGGGGAGCATAGCACGATGATGCCGATGGTGCTGCACACTGGTATAACAAATGACAGGTGCTGTATGCAAAGAGAAATATGAAATATGTGCTCCCTCCTTGAACTGATTATTATGAATTATAAATACACAGAGAAAAATTCTTATCTGTCGGTGTAAGTGCAAAAAATCGGAAAAGAAACAAATGAAAAAAAAGAAGAGAGAACTGAAATTGTTCACTCATTGCAGTAAAATAGAGTAAAAATTTTACCAGTTCGTAATTCAATGATGCACCGGGACAAAATTATCGCATAATTAATACACATAACGGAATAATTTGTTTCGAGGGTAAGCGACAAGACATTTTAGCTTGACGTTTTAACCAGAGAAAGTTGAACACTGTTTCTTCACAGGAGATGTAGTAGACCTAACCTCTTCTCTTCGTTCTGGGTGGGAGAAGAAAAGAATAGAATAGGTGGTGTAGAAATTTTTATTTCCAAAACTACTAAGAAGTCTCAGTTACTAACAATACATTTTAAAAAAGAATTAGTTCTGAATTCGGGGCAATGTCAGTATCGTTATTGTGTGTAATACCTATATAAAAACCAGTCTGTATAAAAAAGAGCAAGAAGTGTTCCATAGGCATCGATAGATATCATGGCACACAGAAAAGGTATTGTAATCGTCTTTCGAAACTATAACGTTTACTCGAATATGAATTTGTGTATTTTGTTCGCCAGATAAAATTGATAAAGAACACTATAGATGCAATTACCTCAGTTAAAGGCAAGACGGTCGTGTTCACCATACACGAAAATAAATGAAAAAAATGTTTATTCTGTTCGTTAATTATTCAGGTATGACGATCGATTATAAGTACTCACAAATCGATTCTATCGTTATGAATTTCAGATTACTTTTACGAAATATTTCGTTTGAAAAATAACACAATTTGAAAGTCCAAAAAGCAAAAAATGTAGATCAGCGCCAATGAGACTTTCTCAATCTTGACACGAGAATGTAAATGATGGGATGTTTTCAGTGTAGTTAAAAGATATTTCTCTGTGCGTAGCTCTCCATTATAGGTTTCTTATCGAGAAATGGCGGTCACTTGTCGCGTAAAGCTGTCACGGTGTCTCGAGCTCCGACATTCAGGCGCCTCCGCCCGCATCGCCTCCTTCGCCGCGAGAGATGCAGACGAGGTGCTTGGCGATGGTTACAGTGATTCGAGACAACGCCGCAACACACAGCATCGGGAGTCACCAACATGGGAGGCAGAGATGATAGCTCACTTAAAGCATCTTCAACATGGAAGTTTCTGCAGCCGGAAACTTGTTCTTGGCTTTAAGGTTTGTGCGGTGCCATAGAATGATAAATGAAGCGGCACAACCAGAATGCCAATCACTTCGATATACTTAAGAGATTGTGCAGATATTACAGACTAGTGACAAAAGATCTACCAAAAATAACGCCTGGACAATAGTATTTTCGAAGTGAAATCTTGTATTATATAATAACTTTCATTTTTCAATTAGGCCTACGAACAGTAACATTATTGATGATAATATCAATGATTTTCAGTAACAACCAGGAAACTGCACTTTTTGAGAAAATCGAGATAGTGTTTCAAAAATGTTTATTTCTCTATCAGTCTCATTCGTATTACTCTAAACGATTAAAAATATTCAATTTCTCGACTCGAGTTGTGAAAATTTACATACAAACATTAAAAATAGTTATAGCCAGTTAAGAACACGTTTAACAGGAATAAACAGTTAACTTCAAAACACTTTATTAAAAGCATGTTACTTACATATATATGAGTATGAACTTTAGAATTTAGGTGAATAGGGTAAAATATGACAAGGTTTTTCATCTTAGATATGAAGTATTATAATTGCGTTATAACATTATATTAAAGATAATTGCCAATAAAGCAAAAAAAAACAAGTTTTGTAAACTTTGAACGGCCGTAACTCTAAAAAATAAAAAGAACACTACCATGTTGTTAAGGGCACCCACAAATATAATACAAATTGTTCTATATTATCTGCTGCATAGAATCACGCCACATTCAAAATTAATTTGATTTGATATTTTTCACGGTAATCAGTGTAATTTATTTACGTATCTTTTTTTTTTGTAGGAAACATGGATGTATTGATTTCTAAACAGAGATGTAAATTTATTTCAAACTTTTACATATTACTACCAATTGTGCTAAATATTTTAACTTGTTTCAAATATTAAATTAGCATCGAAACTCAACATACATAATGACGTATATCACTTAACTAGAAATAGGTACAGAAATAGGATTTTATCACTATTTAATGCAAGTACGAAAATAAAGTTTTTTATACAAATTATAAAAATATTCTCACAACTTCTTCAAAACACAAAGTTTTGACATATTTAACAGGCTGAAATAGAGGAACGTTGAGATCAGATTTTTTGGTACTTACTCGGTGTACTTCATGGTCGCCTTCCTCACGAAAAATAAAACTCTCCCACCTTACCCGGAAATCAGAATGACACGCTCTTGTACAAGTACAGGTCCTGGACCACGGAGGTCACCTCCGGAGCCGCAATAAATTCCTCTCAAATACCACGGCAATCAAGACGAGGCTTCAGCGTGGACACCCCTTCCTTACCTGGACGCGACTTCATGAGGCGTTGGCGTCGTGCGTGGCTTTACTGCCCCAATAAAGCGCCCAAGCGACGCTGATCCTGGTAACACTCCGAAGGTATTACACAAAGAGAAAGAATGAAAGAGACGGGTAAGAGATTAGCGATACACGCATGCCTGTTAACGCGCAAGGATGGAAGAGTTCAGGATTCCCAGTGCCTGTGTGTCAGGATTCTTTGAGATTCCTAGATACTGCGAATTTCGTAGTACCAGGTTTGGCATATTTCTGGGGAGGGATGGAATTAATCGTTTCTATTCATTAACGTTTTATCTTTTTTATTTCGACTCTACAGACAGAAAAGTCGAGAAACAAACACATATTCAATTTTCAGGATGTACACGAGCTCTAAATTTTTATATTAAATAAAATTGATGGCTAAACACATGTTTTAGGAACTTAACATAGTATCAAATGTACAGAGTGCTACCTTTAATTCATGCTATAATTACACATACGAAGTGCTCCAAGACATCCCTGGACAGCTAAGCGAATGAACAGCAAGGCGAAGTATTTGCAAACTCGACATGTTATCTCAATCTCTTCTAATTTAAAACAGTCGTTTTCGTATATCACTCATTGTGTACGACATTTTGTCATCGAACTTGTCTCTATCTTATTAATAACAAGATATTACACGAGTAAGAAATTCTCATGATCGAAGAAAATGGCATACTCTGTGGCTTTTTCTCATTTCCAAATTGGTTCCGCAATTTTTGTGAGATAATCGGAGATAGTGAAGATTTTATGTCACATATCCTTGCTGACGATATTCTGGTGAATTTTAAGATGATGGATTATAGAGACCGTAGTATTGACTAAGGGTATCCAGAAATTGTTGCTTGACCATTTTTATGCTTTTTTCTTAATACTCTTCTATGAACTATCGTTTATGAACCACAAAAAGTTGCAATTTTATTTAACCCCTTGTGGTCATGTTTGTGTCAGTGGATGTAGGATTTTCAGTCATTGCAGTGAGGGCACATACTGGTATTTGTCCTAGCACATTGAATTTAAACTCTATCTCCAGAATAGTATGCTCTAAAACAATGTTCAGTGAAATATGTAATAATGCTCGTAAGTTCCAAAAGTCCGTTTTCTTAATTTTTCCATCCAGAGAAGCAAGTAGCTAACAATCTTATTTGTTTTGAAGAATTTTTTTCTTGTAGATATTATTAGGGGGCAAGGTTTGTGCTTTGAGTCTTCAGTAGTTTTCTTTTTGACAAAATTATTCCAAAGTGTAATTTTTCAGAACATATAAAGGTTTAACATGTAATCTCTGCTGGACAATCTGATAAAACTTTCCCTTAGTCAATTTATGTCTTTAATTGGGAAAATTAGCCGTAAATATTTGAATATAATGGGTTTAAATTATATGACCAACATGAACCTGAGAAAACGAAGAAAAATTGTTGAATATTTACAAGTGATCGGTTATCCTGACTTTATGAACTAATAAAGAACATTTAATTAATTGTCTATATTTATGGTGAAAATTAAGTGCACAACTAACAAAACTGACGTATATTATGAGTGTTGAAAATATAAACAGATTGTTGAATATGTATCATAGATTTATGAAGATAAAGAACCATGTTTCGTCGACATCGACAAAGAAGAAGCGTTTCGTCGTAGTTGTAACAATTCAGTTGCACTCTGTTACAATACACGCCTCCCCATTATGGTCACGCCTCTCAGCTCTTCGCCCTCGTGCACCACAAGAGCTGACGTATTTTGGATGGATTTCCCATTCGTTCACTTTTACAACGAACACACGCCATTTCGTGTTTACTTTACTAGCCACGGCCCTCTGTATGCGAGAGCTCTAAGTCATGGCCTACGCATCACAAGGAATAGCAAACGAACGATGAATCAACAGATCCATTCATGGAAGACGCCACATGACGTACTAACTAATAAATATAAATAGTACGTTATGGCAGCAACTACAAGACCGCTCCTTCTCCGGTCCAACTAGATTTAATATGTATGCAGACGCTCAATTGTCTCTACTTCTAGGTAGCTACCAGGAGACGGATAACAACTACTTCTAATATGCTCCTCGGTATGAACTGGTCTCCTGACACGCCCTCTGATGTGAATCAGTTATTTAAGTATTTTCGCTGCTCCGATCTATTTCGACGAGCCCACTACTTCTGATATCTCCATCGCTGCTAGCTGTCATTCCGCTGCACTTTTAGCTCCGAGCTATTTCCACGGATAAGCTCCAGTCTAATATTCTTCGCCGAGATATCCAAACTCTTGTCTCGACGGAGTTTCTGGATACGTGCCTTCCACGACCTGGAATACGCACCGAAAATCAAAAGTCTTCGCTGGGAACGAAGAAACCGCTCAATCGACGCAGACCAGACGAGGCGTCGAAGCCGCAACCAAAATCCTGACTTCTGGAGGAATCCCACGCCGAGCACAATCGACGCGACCCTGCTCTTCCTGAGGGTCCGATGATACGGGTCTTTACTACAAGATTCCGGCGCTCCAGAAACGCAAGTTCAGACGACGTGCACGTTAAACGTCTGCCTGTCACACGGTGTTACAGGAACCGTTAAGTATTCTTTCAAGTGTTATTTAAAAGCTGGTCTGCTCCAATAAAGCATTTATAGACCAAAAGGGATCCAAAACGTTTATTTATTCAACTGAACGAAAGAGGATATCTGATTGGGAGTCGATCAGATGTCCACCTCTACGTAAGGTTAAATAGTCAAAAGTATTCCCTTGTTATTTAAGATGAGATCAAGAACGAACAGAGGAACAAAAATAAAGGCATAATCCATCTATGTATTTACCGTTTTTTATAGACGTGGACAACGATAGATAAGAAGTGGAATTTTCATATTTTGAGTAACCATTACAAACAAAACAGTAATTGTTCATTATTTTCCCAATTATTTCCCAAAAGACATAAAAGGTATTGCTTCTGTGTTGATTATTATTATTTCATGGGTCCATTACCCGATACAAAAACAGAAAAGAAATCCTCTAATCACTGCTATCATATTAGGATAAAATTATTTATTATATCTCTGCAAATTCTGATTCGTGCTTAATTATTTCTTCACTTTCAATAAAAATTATGTATTTGAAAGTGAAGATATTTTCAACATTTCCCACATTTGTGATCACAACTCAAAAGTACATTAGTAAGTAACTTTTTAATATTTTATACTTAAAATTTTGGTCGCTTTCTCTGTAACATTTAAGGATAAAAAAGGAGTGTTTCTATTTCTCTTAAATCAATTTTTGGTAAAACAACCCCTAAGAAAAAAACAGAAATATCAGAGTTTTACGAAACATTTGAGATTTTCCCCATTTGTAAAGGTGTATCCTCAGTCCCTTTTTGCTCTGAGTTTATGGGTGATCAAGACACTGTACGTTCACGTATCCCGTTAAGATAAAATCCTTTCGATTCTACTGCGAGAGGTATACGTCGACGAATAAAGATTGCTATCGAAACGTTGGAGTATGGGTAGTTGCTGTTACTTGTATGTCTTACTTTATGTCTGCACTTCTTGTTTCTAAAGGAATATTGTTATGATACACACTAATGTCTGAATCTACAGGTAAAATAGACCTTCTTTTGAAGCAATTTCTTAGAGCTATGATAATTGATTCTTATATAACTGAAGATCGAAAATAGAATTTTCTCCTAGTAACAAAATCTTAGCTCAGTAAAATGAATCGTCTTTCAGACTTCTTTAATTTTTTCTAAATGATTACTGGAGCGTATGAGATTATAATGTATTCAGAGAATACACAGTGTGTAATTCTAAATTTCATAAAATTATATATACTTACAAAACCCAGAAAATATTGTAAAAAATAATTCACAGAGATAAATGCACTTTCCGACATCGTATACTATTTCCTGAACCAATTTCCTATACGTGATATCATACAACTTAATACTACAATTATCATACCCGTATCCTAATACTATTTTATGTCTAATTACTTGTCATTACCTCACTATAAGGTTTCTCACGTCAGAAAATTTGGGTCTCCTGAATTTAAAAAACGCAAATAATTTTTTATTAAGCTGAAATTCTATGTCATGCTGATACATTCAATTTCCATTCAACAAAATTTGAAACGTTTATTTTTCAAAATGTATGTTTTATCTTAATTGAAAAATATTCCTATTATTCAATTAAATTATTTTTTCAAATTTATTTATACCACAAAATTACAGAAATAATATTTTGTCGTGTCTCAATCATGCGATATTTAACAACATTAATCATTACATTTAACATACTTCTAACCATTCAACTGTAGTGTCTCCTCTTTGTTTAACATCTCACATCACAATAACCTATTAATTTATTCACATACTAGCGGAACGACCTGGCGTTGCACAGGATTAGAAAAGAAAAACTCATTACTAGACATTCAAAATTTTATAACAAATCAAAAACCAAACCTTTTTTTTTTAAATTTCCATCGTTAAATAAGCATACAAAAAATTAATTCAACATCAAAGAAGAATTGGTACTGTGAATTGGTATATTTTACCCTATAGTGGGTATTTAAACACGTCAACAGGTCTGAATTTTTTTTAGCTCATTTTGCTCAACCTACTCTTTGCATCTGATAAGAGTTTTCTTGATTCTTCTTTCCAATTACTGAATATGCTTCCCAAACTTTAATCCCTCATCGACGATTACTCCAAAATAAACGTGTTCTCTTGTGAATACTATTCTTTCAGTACCAGTTTTAATTGAAGGTTCCAGTTTGTGCACATTTTTTAAACAGAACATCATACCGAATTTTTTTTCTCTGTATTTCCAATTGCATTTTTTACACCTTTCTCTATGATCCTGAAAAAATTGATTCCCTTTTCTTTCTATTTCTCTGAAGATTTTTACTTAAAAAATTGCAACGTTATCTGCGTTTACAACTATCTTATGTTCTTTTTTTTTCATCAGTTCTAATAAATCATCAATTGTCATAATCGAAAATCATATGATTCTTGGGGACACCCTTTATTATTATTATTATTATTATTTATTATTATTATTATCTTCTCATTCTATATCGAGAACGTTTCTCTACAATAATCTGCTATTATATTGTACAATTATCTGTTAATTACGACCTTCATCCTGATCTCGCGGCCTTCTTTCATTTAACCATCAAATACATTTATCCCATACTAGTTTCTTGCCAAACCTTTATACCACCACCCTGTATGGTACTCCGTGCTATGTTTCTTTTTCTTTACTCTCTCTCTCTCTTGTTTTGAGACACGGCATACCCCACATAATCTTACGAAGGTTTGTGCATAGAAATACATCCCAAATTTGCTTCTCCCTATCGTGTATTGCCTTTCTGTTTCTCCGTAACGGTCTACAAAATTTATTATATCTACAAAATCTATATCCATTGGTTTCCCTCTCATCCATTCTTAGTCTTTTTCCAAAATTTTCCCAATCCTATAATATTCAGACAAACCTGTTTAATACGTTGCAAATCTCTCTCTGGAAAATATGATTTCACGTTAGAGTCTCTGTTCATGGAAACAACGCTAATTGTTTCCTTTTATTAAAATATCAGATTTTTTTCTGTGGCAATTATCCAGCTCTGTATAGGACACAACGCATTGTGACAGTCGATTGCCTAACTAAATGACTCCAGTTATATTACCAGGCAGGAGATTTGGGGGAAGGGAGTTTTCCGAATCACCACTTCCACCCAAATATATGAAAAATTAATCTATTTCGTAAAAAAAAATATATGTTTGGTACGAAGGTCCTAATAATACAATAAAAAAATCCATGAACAGACACTTCTCAATAGCGTTCATTTCTCAATAGCGAACAAATTTTTAGTTCCCACGAGTTTCCGTTATAGAGAAGTCTTATTGCATGTCATACTGACTTTGATTTTGCTCAAAATTTTCCATAGATCCTGGATCTCGCCCCCCTAAAAATATCCTGAATCTCTAAACCAAATATTCTCACGAACATACGAGTCAAGTTTATTAATATTTTTGACGTAGCCCCTAAAATGAGTAGCTCTTTTCAAGAAATTAAAACTAAGAGATATACCAGGTCATTAACAGATTTGCCGGAACACACAATACCTCAAAGTGTTTGATCTATGTTAAAATACACGTTTTGAACGTATATGACTTAGGACACACATTGAGGTTTTAAATATCTAGAGAAGGGCTACTCATTTTAGGGGCTACGTCGAAAATATTAATTAACTTGACTGGTATGTTTGTGAGAATATTTGGTTTGGATACCCGTTCTTTATATATCCTGAATCTATGCGTTATATATCTTCACCATACACGTGAATCAATGCGGAAAATTCCTCAATGGCGCCCTGAACTCACTGTATCCTCGTTGGGAGGTCGTACTCCCGCCACACAAGGAGAACAACGTCTTCAACGCTCTCATCAATCGCATGTGGTGCGATGGCAGACGAACGCCTTGGCGAGGTGGCACGTTGCGTTGCGTCGCCGCTGTGTACAGGCAGGGCCAGCCGCGTCTTACTCGTGCCACCCAGATTCGGAGCGATGACAGCGCACCCAGTCGTAAAGTGAGGCCTCCGCGACCAACCCGCGGTTTTATTTGGTCTCCGACTAAGGCGCGCACTATTTGGGCGAGAACTGCGTGTAATGGACGGACAGGGATGCACAAAAAGCATCATCAAATACCATGTATTGCACGAATTCTAGAGTGCATAGGAGTTGGATGTGATACTGACTGAATTATTCACAACGAAAGAAAATTTTATTGTGTTAAAGTCTACATCTAGTTTGTTAACTAGTAATGCTTAACCAATTTGACCACAAAACGTCTTGTTTTACAATTATGAATCGTCAAAGAAATGGCTTATTAGTTTTGTATTTGCGACCTCTTGAAATATTACATAAGATGTTGTTTATGTGCGTATATTAATATTTAAACACTTCGATGCTAAGATGATGTGAAAAAGGGAAATGTCTGCTCATCAAGGACAGTATACAAATTTTTGCAGAAGCATTGAAAATTATAGTCTATTATTTCAATATCTCTAATATTTCTTACTGTATGTTCTTTTTGCAAAACATTTTCGTTCCGCTCCAATTCGTCATATATTTAAAGTTACAATTGCCTTGTCACCTAAGGATTATCTTGATAATAGTTTTATTTTGAATTTAAATGATATTTCAGCCATTGTGAAACGAGTCATGATAATTGCACCTTCGTCAATGTTGACCACAAATCAGAAGGAAGCAGTTAAACCAATTAACTAAGGTCCGGAATTGATCACACACTGGTCTTAATTTATCCGAGACAGGAGATAGCCATTTAGAGAATGAGTGTTAATGGGTGTTTAGATATATAAATAGCACGGCGCTTGTGATCAATTCCAAAGCTCTATTATAACGTTTCATTTTATCATTTCCATGTTTATGAACTCCCTTTTTTCTGGGGTCTCGTGGTAGTATTTCCATTTTAACGAGTTGGAACCTTGTCGGAGGTTGCCACTCGCAACGGGGGGCTCTGATCGAGTTTCCTGAGTTTCAAGCAAATTCCAGCTCTAAATCACGGAGCAGGTTTCAGCCTCGAAACCCCCTGCCCACTCTCGTGGCCTGAACCTTCATGGTCCTCACTGAACATAAAACCTTTAATTTCTTTTTTATTCACAAAAAATTGTAAATAAAATTAGGATAAAAAACTAAGTAAATAATCTTATTTGTAATGAAATAATGGACAAATGCATCACTTATCATAAATAAGCTTCATGTATATATGATTCATGAGCTTCATATAAATGTTTGTACATATATTTTATTTTCTGGGGTGAACAATAATGGATATTAATTATCGATGAAAATAAAAGATAACGGTTTTACCCGTTAACAATAATCATTTCTCTCTTCACAAAAAGTGGAAGAATGTTGGTGATTCTCCCGACATTCATGAAAATTATTTGCCAGATATTGTCTCGAAGTATACAGCGAGCAAAATGTCATACAGTTTTAGTTCCTATTCCCTTCGTACGTGGCCTATTCATCAAATTGTTTAATTGTGCTAGTTTTTAAAAAGTGTTTTGTTCACATATTAAATAGACATATACATGCATCTTATAGGGAAAACCTCAAATCTAATCGCACAATACCATCTATTCTATAGAAATCTTACACGACTATTGTCACAAATAAGATGAAGTCTACTTCTGCTCTAATTAATTGTGTGGTTAGGTTAGATTAGGTTAGGTCAGATTAAATTGTAAAAAATTGTATACGCGAAGCATTTCAGGAATAATAAATTTAACAAATAGACAAATATTAGTAATAGAACTTGAGTGAGAGAAATCAATTATTTATGCCAAGATGAGGTAAAAATAAGATTTAAACATCAAGAAGACCACAAAATCTTGATTATGATAACTGAAATTTATAATGAAACTTTACAATATATAAAAAGAAGTTAAATTTAATTGAATAGTTTCAATCGAGAACTATTTACTTTCATTCTCCTCCTTGCATTGAGGTAGACATTCTATATTACATTGGTAGAAGTAGTTTCTTGAGATACATGCCCAGTAATTGGCAATAGGAATATTTATGTAATTTGAGGATTTTATGTCATACAATTCTTTCACAGGCGTACATAAAAAATATGCTTATCAGAATCGAATAAGACAAAACCTTAAAGAATGTCGTTTCATGGTTATATTACTCCATCATTGTCGACTAGCAACTTATTTTCCAAAACTATCGCTAATCTGTACTTTTTAACAAGGATTAACGAGGTGTGAAATCTTGACAAGGGTTCGGTCTTGTAGGTGGACTTGATTCTCCTATTTGATTAGAGCAAATTCAATTATTTGGGTAATATAGACTACATTCTGAGGAACAAAAGTTGAAGGATTATTGTTGTTGGAATTTTGAAGGTAGTACAAATTATATTTTAGAACATTTTCTTATTTCCCTATGATTTATTTTTTAATTCGTTTACTCGAAAAAAAATTCATGTTCTTCAAGAAAGTTAGTCGTATTTGTTTGTCAAAGTTAATTGTATTAATTGCAAAATTTTGAGGGCAAATTCTTAAATTCTTAAAAAAAAAGGAAAAATCTCTTCAACACACCTGAACAATCTACCCTGATGCCCTAACGGTAGGGAATTTCCAAACCATTTATCTTGGTCTTGTGGTAGTTCCCATGTCTTGTGGTAGTCCCATGTGACTGAGTAGCAGTTTCTTAAAAAGTGTATCTTCCATAAAAAAACGAAATACGATACCCTGAGACAGGATTTTCAGAAGTATTTGTGAACAACAAATGTTAAAGTGTGAAAGACATTTCATACATAAGTCACAAAAAATGGGTAGCCCATCGTACAGTATTTCTCAGCTAAAACGGAGAGAATTTTAGTACGTACGCACCAAAGAGATCTATTGAGTCAATTATCTTCCGAATAGCGCTAGTGAATAGTGAAGTACAACTAGAATTTATATTTAGTATGAAAATGAAACGCCTAAGTATCGATGGAAAGTTGAAATACGTGTGTAGCTGTCTCTTGTGCCCGGAGTGTCGCAGAAAGAGTCGCAGCGTGTCGGAGTGTCGCAGAAAAGGAGAAACGCCAGGGCGCCCCTGCATGCCATGACGTACAATTTGGGAACCGTGTCTTTACGACCAAGCTGTCTCCACGGCGAGCGAAAACGAGCGCCTTCGTAAACACGACTCACTCGCGCCCCTTCCTTTCCGATGAAGATCTGTGCGCTCTTTCGCGACACAAAGCCGAGCTTGTATTTGATTGCTTTTGTGTAGCGACGTTTGTTTACGTTCGTCTCCAACTAGGAATGTCTCGACGATCTCGAGAGAAGTCACAGCGACGTCAGAATCCCATCTGGGCGCGGGTGACGAGAGCGGAGATGCTTAAGTTAACACAAAGCAGATGGCGGCGACCTCGCACGCGCGTTGCGAGACGTCGCGTCGTCGGCCTGTCTCCCTCGAACGCCCGCCCTGCGCTCGCTGGTGGTCCTGGCATCAACTCTCAACATCCAAGACGAAGCTGATGCTTACTATTCCATTATTTTGTTGTTCGTCTGTCATTTCAGAAGACACGTTGTCTCAACCCCAGTGGTGTCGAGAAATAGAGCGTGCGAATAGATTTGCATCACCCGAGTGCTCAGAGATCGAAATCGCGATAACGACTTCTGTTATCGGATAGCAGGAAGGGGTTAACCGTTTTTTCCTTTGTCTCTGCGACCAAGAGTTCCACATTCTTTTGCGCTATGAAACTACGGAGTAAAATTTCTTAAGGTGATTGGAACACGAAGCAGAATATTGTAGTTTTGATTATATACAAAAACATTATGTAGTAATGCAAAATAAAAGGGGAAAAATAATAATGGAGAAGAATTATAATATAAGGATTAACCTTTTCTTACATTCTCTTATATTATTTTATTATATAAAACTTTTGTATTCCCCTTCCCGGAATCCTTGATGTTAAATACTGCTTTTCCTCGTTATCAAACTATTCCTATATATTAAAAACTAGCAACCCGCCCTGGTTTCGGTAGGTGTTTTTGTAATATTGCACTTTAACCTTTCTTTATACTTCAGAATAGTCGACAATGGGAAGTCAAAAATGTTTGCTTCTAGTAAAATACCTCACGCTACTTAGCGCGCCAGTCGAATGCTTGCCTTATCCTCCCGAGGCAACTTACAACGGTGGTAGCAGTGACAGTAGTTGTAAAACTAAACTATTCGTCCACGTTTTACGATTTAAAGGCAGTGTTCATCATTCTTAAACGCAAAAATCACAGAATACATTTAATTGGATTAGGATTCTTTTATTTTTTCCTACATAAAACTATTTTGCGATAATTTTGATTAACCTTTGTAGATGTATGATGTCGCTGACTAAGCATAGATACGTCTCCGAAGATTGAATTTTTCCCTCGATATGATTCTCTATTATCGTTATTACCTATTACTTCTGATACCAAAGGTAACAAAATATATACTAAAACCTTGTCGGAGAACATATCTATGAAATAAAAAATAATCACGTGAATCGAATGAATGGTATAGGAACGCGTAAAGGACGCATATTGTTGAGAGAACATTGTGAACAACCACTTCATTCCTCGCACAGAAAGTCAAAGGTCCACTTCCCGTACAACCTCTTCCGTTCCGTCATGTTAGCCTACTGCCAACCCTGGCTGCTGCCTGCCTGTGCAGGAGGGTGCGCACGGCGTGCGCTTCCGTTGACATCCCTGCTCTACGCGCTCTATCCTATTTGGTCGATGTTAGGTGACTCGAATGAAGATTACAGTCCGAAGAAAATATCTGTACAGCAGGAAACGTTTTGTGAAAGCTGTAGTATACGAAAAGAAAATTTTACTACGACTCAATAAGATAAATAAGAAAATACTTTATTATTTAAGAAACTGATAACAAGATTTGACATCTTTGAAAAAAATAGATTTTGCAGTTTGACAATCGTGAATCCTGACGCAAGAAATGACAGAGGTGTGTCTTGAGAGTCCCTATTTCAAGTGAAAATAATGGTGTATTAGTTATTCATCGTCCAATATATAAATGTCTCGTCATACTTGGAGGTTACGATTATATTTTTTTCAATATAGTAGTGCAGTCGACATGTTATTCTTACAAAAACTGTGATCGCTTGTTGGTTCCCTTGGTGGTAATGTAGTACGTAAACGTCAGGTTTGAAATTAATGAAACATCGAGATCTCGATGTAGTAATGAGATGGTCGAACAGTGATTAGTTCACAGTTTGTTTGTAACTTTAAGATGGAACTCGTTTTTCAAAACCGCAATGAGTTGTATTATAATAATTTCACGTTAAAATCTTCACAAGAATGATTTTAATTGACATTTACTTCGAACTTCAGTAGAGATACTCCCCAAGGGAAACTTCAAACAGCCTCCACAATCCCGGAAGCGATGAGGACTTCCATTGATAGGAAGATCGATATTAAGTTTTCGACAACTTGTACTAGAGGAACACCTTGTAGTCTACACCAAAGTATTCAAAAGAGAATAAATTTTATTATTTATTGAACTGAAGAGTTTGACGGTTGAGTACTGACACACGTACTTTTTTACTGTTCGCACCGTCAGTAGAGAAGTTTCGCTTAGAAAATTTAAAACAATTAATTTTCAAATTCTTTTGAAAATTTTGAACAGTACTCAATGTGTATATTATTATTATTATTATTATTATTATATTTTTATTAGGGCTCACCATAAACGTGTTCACCATATTTTACTCAAACAAATATATCAAAAGTAGAGGGAAAAACAATAAATGTAGCATTTTCAAACCCTATAAAACAATAAAGACATAACTGAGTATTTTGAAGGAAAGTATGGGATGCATCAGAAGCAGAGAAGGATAAAAAATTGAAGCAAAGGAATCAAATCGGGTTTGCATACTAAGTAGATTTCAAATTTAACACTATAATGAAATTCATTTTACTAAAATCAATAACCAAATATTAATATTTACAAGAATAAAACAGACCTTTTTGATATTCGGAACGATAAAACTTCATAAAATGGTAACGTTAGATCCAAAAAAATGTAACAGAAAAAATTACGATTTTGTTCGACGAAATGTCTGATAATGAGTTTTAAGATGTGCTTTATTCTTTGTAGTCAAACAACTAAGTTAACTACATTAATTTTGCAAGAAGGTTTATTGTTTCGTTTTGGTTCAAGTCAAAATTACGCATTCTTTACACAACACAAAATTTATTAGGTATGTCAAGAAGTCGTGAGATAGACTTTTTATTGAAATACACCATGCTATGCTGATATATTTGATGAAAAACTTATAGAACCTTTTCTTCAGGTAAAGAACGTCATGTGTTTACAGATATGTAATAAATTGCTACGAAAACAATAAACTCATTATTGTATCCCAAAATACATTATATGAATTTCATCAAAATTGGTAGATTCTTTCACAAGAAAAAGGGAGAATGGGCGTACACATATACATTCTCATAATCACTACCCGCTCAAAAGTATTGAATAATACGTATCGTATTGTATTCTCAGATATATACGATCTAAAACGAACTAATGAAATGATTCAAATATTCTAAAAATGTTCTCTTTGTATTTTATATATAAGTGAACATTGGAGTGAACGAAAAAATAGGTTTCCTTAACGAGGAATATAAAGCATGAGAATAATAGTGTCGAGTTTGTGAAGGAATGGCCGGAGCTCCGAAATAATGTCTCGACTTTTATTTCATATCAATTAACTCTTTGAAATAGAAAAGAAGTCTAGGTTTTGTTTCCATCTCTTTTTTACTGCAAGTGCTCTAAACATTCAGCAAGATAAAGCAGTGTTCTTCAAAAATTTAGATTCTCTTCATGTAAAAGTTTGCGTTGGTATAGAATTATCTAGGATGGGACAACAATCCTTCGGCAACCGTTCCTCTCCTCTCGTGTACATTTCTTCCCAAAAAACACAAGATGTATGAGTTTGAAAAAACATCCCTCTTTTGGGAGTAATTATGGCCAATGATGCACGATGGTGAATAAACTCTCTCTAATAAAAGAAGACGACCTCTTAAAACAATCACATGTTGTGAAACAAAACTTGCGGTGACGTCATGATAGTACAAATGTTTGAATGAGCAGACAAACAGTATACCAAATATTGGATTGTGGTAAAACTTCCCTAGAATCTTTGGAAGATTGTTTTCGGACAAACTAGTTTGTTAATGATGATAAGAATGGATATCATGTTTTCAAAAGAGAAGTATTTCAGAAAGCGAGAAGACTCCTCATTGGAAGAGACGAAAGCTCCGAGTGCGTCGTGTCGACCGGTCAATCAGCCATCATCCCATCTCACTCTCCGCCATCATTCGTAGCCGCTTTCTAGCGAGAGTTCGCGAGTCGGTGTGCCGTCCACACTCGCGTGGCCTATGATGAATGGCGTGTTTGTATGGAGAAAGCCTGAAGCACACTGACAAGGGCCAGGAGGGTGGGATGGAATAATAACAGTGCTCATAGTCAAAAATGTCGGCAATTGCTCATGAGGAAGCCATTTACGCTGGACTGCACCCATGAGGAAAGTAATGAGCACGAACAAACCCCTCGTCTTAACTACTTACATGTTGATGGAAGACTAATTATGAAGATATATAAGACAACAGACATTTTCAATATGTGGAGAAAATGTCTACTGTACATTTTTTACTTATACATTACGAATAATACTCAGTATAAATTAATAGATGAAGAGTGAAGAATACAATAAGGTTATGTCATACGAAAATGTCGGTACCGTCTGTTTTTTAAGAACTCTGGAAGTGGAAAAAATCAAACATTATCCTCTTTCAAGTTATTTCTATCATCACAACAGACTTATATAATAAATATAAAAATATTTAACAGACCCTAGAATCAATGCCATAATTCACGCACTTAACCGAAACCATGTCATAGCAATCAAAACCACTGATTTAACATGCGAGCGCAAAATGTGCCCGAACACCTCTTGTCTATTGATAAAACAATGGGGAAATGAAATGCACAACAGCACTCTTCTGCTCAAAGCGTTCTATCAATTAACATACGATATTTCTTTGTCAGTTAAATATTTTATTAGGGATGTTTCATGGCATAATTGAGGAGAATAAACGAAGAATAATATTTTTATCACTTAACCCGTTATATTTCAACACTCCGCAGATGTTGAATATATTTAATTACATTTGCTCAATATTATCTCGAAATGAAGCACTCAAATTTTTTAGAGAAAATAAGGTAATTTACATCTTACGTGAATCATTTTTTAATGAAAATTTTATCTATTGTTCCCCTTGAAAACAATTAGACAGACATAAATACAAATAGAATGCGCAGATAATTAAAGATACTTATCCTTGCTTCATCTCAATATTTAGCTGAAAACTCAAGGAAAGAAAATAACGGACCAGAAAACTTAAATTACACATTTAATTGTCAACTGAATTCTTTTGCTTGTATTAATAACTTGATATTAGTAACTTAACTCAGCGAGATCCACATCTTTGTCTCTGATGAATCGTGAAAAACGAGGAATGATATTAATATTGCAACCATCGGTGTAAACGTTATTTCATTCTAACCAGTAGTATATTTCTATTTACTTTAATCAATGGCCGCAAAACAAAATCATAAATTATATGAAAAATGAACACAAATGAGAGCAAAGTGGCAGCCTAATTCGACAGTACCGTGTCATAATTATTTTACAGAAAATTGTAAAACTAAAATTACAAGTTCACTCATTAAGTTACAAATATTAAAGAAAAATAAACTAAGAAAGTATATTTTAGGGATCCTCCATCATTAAAGCTTTTAATTAGAAACTTCCATTTATGGATGAGAAAGGAAAATTCCATGGATGCATTCCGTACGAACTGCATTCACACACATTCCAGTCGAGGGAACTCTATTGTTTTATCACTAAATCGTTTCATCATAATTTCACCGTTGATACTGAATAATCAAATACATTTTATTAATTTCGTAGTTCTTGCTTGCATTCTTCATATAATGTTTAAAGCAAATATTTGGGAAGGTTTAACAAAAAAACGTGTCTTCTTAGTCGATTTTTTAGACAGTTTTCAAATGTTAGGATATGGAGTTAAATATTAGTAGGTATCATTTCCGTACATCATCGAAAATTAATTCCAACCATGCGCTGCAATCTGTTAGCACACATATTGTATTTTGTGCTCCCAACTTGTGATCTATTTAAGCATAATTTGTTCTGGAGAACACTGAATTTTTATTTTCTACCTTCATTCTTCATTTAATCATATTTGTGATTCTTCAGACGTTATTTGAATAAATTTTACATCACAGATATCAATTAACGTCACACAGTCCTCCTCAATACACATATTAGGTTGCACTATTATCTCTTAGTACAGGAGAGCCAATATGACTCTTTAGATTGTGTGTAGCTCTAATCTCTAGTAAATAAGAGTTATAGTTATTCTATAAGGTATGTTAATTTTTCTTTTTACAATAAAACAAGAAATTCTCTCCATCACAGTGCTTACAAATTAAAATTGACGAGGTTTCTGAAAAACAGTTAATTAAATGATTTGAAAAAAATTGTCAACATAAGTTAAATAGAGTAACATTCGCGTACGAAGTTCAAAGATAAAATAATTTTCTTTCTCCGAATTTCTTTTTAAGTCTTTCCCCTAAACATACGAAGAAAATAGTCTGCTACGCAAATACGAGTACTTAAGATGTTTTCAAATGACTCGAATAGCTCTCGACGATTATTCCAAAGGTTCGTCGAATAATTTGATATATAAATTTTTGAATGAAACAGGAAAACTTCCGCTACCTCTAAATGCCGCAAGTTACATACCAGAGCACTTGGTGACACCCATAAGAATTTTAGTAATGGAACTAAAAAAATAATTGTTTCGCAAAATATTTGCAATTGAATATTTTTTCATTTTCTGCGAACAAAGTATCGCTGAGAATGCGTTTTGGATACAGCTTCAGAATTTTGCGTTTCTCGGAAATTCACTGGGATAAACAAAGAAATACTTGTGAGTTTTAATGTAAAACCATGGTGAATCAGGTAACGTCAATAAAAAAATTTAAAATTCTTCATTTTGTTCTGAACTTCTGAATTGATAAAGGGATTTGGTAATTTTTTTGCGTGTAGGTCATATAATAATATACTCAATAACTCCGCAATTGCCGGTCCCAAGTCCGGGGCCTCATCTCGCAAGTGATGAGGAAGGAGGAGGGGGAGGAGTAACACCTCGTTAAAAAAACCTGGGTCCATCTCGCTCCGGATGATAGCACCCTGTATGGGTCTCTGTCTAGGGTTACTAGGTGAAACCTGGTGAACGGTCTCAAATGCGGAAGGGGAATCTGATTTCCAACGGCGGAAGATCCTAGTGGAGTTCACCTTGAATTAAAAATCCAAATTTCGGACTAACAATGCGATCAATCAAATCAAAATCCAAAAGCGACTGTACTCAAATTGGGCGGTTTTTGGTCAGTGTCTGTCACCACGTAAGGAGCGGCTGTGAATAATCCTCCGGGGTTAACAACCTCAGTTGTAAAAAAGGTGGCTCTAGAAGCCACCCTCAGAACTCAAAGAATTGTCAATCATGGAAAAGTGTGATGTGAAACTAATTGAAAAGTGTGATGTGAAACACAGGTGGTCAATCCACCGCATATAAGTGCGCAAGCAGACATTCGGATTCTGGAGAGTCTGCAACGTCACGCAAAGACGAATCGGAGCATCTTGGAACCTCAAACAAAATAAAATACAGGAAAGCAAACTACTTAGCCACTTTTAATGCAAACTGACTGTTGAAAGTGGGGAAACTTTAACAGACACAGTAAATGAACATAGAATCATCATAGCGGCTGTGTAAGAGACCAGGTTCCTGGATGAGGACTGCGTTGAATCGGGAGAATTCAGGATACTTAAGGGAAAGACGGGGACAAGAGTTATGAAAAATGTCCCCCACGTTGGGACAGGTTTCGTAATTGACAAGAAAGTACTAGACTCCATTATAAGCTTCGAGTCTACACCTGAAAAGCTATCTACACTATCGACCAACAAAGTGTATACAATTGTGAATGTTCACGCTCTTATAAACATGGACAACAAAAAGAATAAGGAGAAGGTGGAATTTATTCTGGGATAAACTAGAAGACACGATCCAGAAGATCCCCGAAGAACATAACGTGATCCTTCTAGGGGATTTTAACGCCAAAGTGGGGAGAGAGAAAAGGTTCAGGCATATAGTGGGGTGTTACTCAGCACCTAATAGGACGAACCTAAATGGTGTCAGACTCATCGAATTATGCCAGGCACACAATTTGGTCCTGAATTCAACTAGCTTTAAGATATTGCCCAGAAAGCAGAAGACGTGGATATCACCTAACCTCCTCCTGGGAGAATTCCAGTTAGATCATGATGCGATAAAGTGGAATTTTCATAAGGAAATCCAAAATGTTAGGGTTCTCAGAGGGGCCAACCTCGGCTCGGATCACTACTTATCTAAAGTGAAACTGAAGATCATCTCCAAGAGTATTTTTCAAAGGAAAAACCTTACACGAAGGAGATATGACCCTGAAAATATAAAGGAATTGGGCAAGTTAACCAGGACTTAGGAGATCAGGAATGGAAACAGATGGAGAAAAGTCTTATAACCAAGGCAGAGCAGCTTGCTCTTGTCACCAGGATGAAGAAGCACAGGTGGTGGAACGAAGAGTGCGATAGATTAGTTGATCTGCGGAAGAAGGCGTGGCACATCTGACAAACTAAAAAAGACGAGAGTACCTGGCAGCACTTTGTGGAAAGAATGAAGATGGTGTCCAAGGGGATCAAGGAAGGTAAAAAGGAGTAAGGAGACCAACTACTCAGGAAGATAAATGATGACTTTGCTAAGAACAACATGAGAAACTATTATCGGATCTTCAGATAGAAGCTAAACAGATATAACCCCCCAACTCTCCAACATCAGGACGAAAAAGGAAACTTGGCGTATAGTAATAGGGGCGACTGTAAGATACTAGCTGAATACTTTAAGCAACTTCTAAATTGCGAAGAACCACCCCAATAGATGGCGTTGGATGGTGGACCGATGACATCCCCCAACCCTGACTCTAAACCCTCATCTATAAGGGAGATTCAGGAGATACTGAACCATTCGGAAGATTTCAAGGTGTCAGGGGAAAATCAGATTACAGCCGAATTATGGAAGTATGCTAGCAAAAATGCAATTGACACACGCCAAAAGCTTTTCTGAGGAGATATGGAAGAAAGATGTAATTCCAGAGGAATGGAAAATGGTCCTGATACACCCTCTTCCAAAGAAAGGCTCGAAATCGGATCCTAACAACTACAGAGGGATTTCACTGGTGGATGTGACCTACAAGATATTGTCCAGAGCATCTCTCTTTAAGAGCAGAATCTGAGTTGAATTGCCAACTTGGGGAGTATCAAGCAGGGTTTAGGAAAAGGAGATCTCGCCCTGAACAGATCTTAAACCTCAGAAACGTACCAGAAGCGCAGGACGAAAACGTATATAGTGACTTTTGTAGACTTCCAAAATGCTTACGACTCCATAGACAGAGAATCGTTGTTCAATATTTTGAAGGAGTTTGGCGTGCACAGGAAAACTCTAAACATCATCAAGGAGACGCTCACGATTACGACCTCTAAAGTCAGATTCATGGGCAAACTATCGGAACCTTTTAAGATCAGAACAGGGGTCCGGCAGGGGGATGATCTCTTCCCCCTGTTGTTCAACTGTGCTCTCAAAAAGGTTGTGAGGGAATGGAATGTGAGAACGAGAATTAGACTTGGAACAAAAAACAAATGAATCACGATTAAGTGTTTGGCATTTGCTGACGACTTGACGCTGCTCGCAGAAACTTGGGAGGAAGCCAAAGAACAAATCGCCGAATTACAACAGCAGGCGGGGAAGATAGGACTTAAGATTTCTTCCGAAATAATGAAAGATTCTGACGAATATACCGGATGTCCCTAAGAGAGTTAAAGTAGGAGCCAAAAAAATCGAGGTGGTTGGGAGTTTCAAGTACCTAGGGGAATGGATTAACTGAAACAACCATGAAGGGAAAGCAATGGAAGCGAGAAGCACCAAAATGAAACTAGCTTTCCAGAAAATCTAAAACACATACAATAAGAAAACCCTCTCTTGGAACATCAAAATAAAGGCATTATAACACAATAATTAAGCCTAAGGCACTCTAGGCAGCAGGGACATTAGTCATGGTGAGGAAAGGGAAAATAGAGGAATTGGAAATCAAGGAGAGAAGAATTTTGAGGAAGATCTTGGGTCCCAAATTCCAAAATAACAAACAAGTTTTCTATAGGAACGAAATCCTCTACGTAAAGTCGGAGAGACTCCCGGATACCATAAAGAAAAGGAGGATTGATTTCTATGGACACTTACACAGAATTAATCCTGACAGATTAACTAAACAATCTTTGACTTCTTTTACGAAAAGAAGACTAAACCGAATTGGTTTAAGGAAGTGGAAAAGGATCTGAGAGAACTACAGATTACCGAAACCGTGTTGAAGAATGGTGCAGCCAAGACCATGACCAAAGGACCATGACAAAACTAAGAGGTTCCAAGCCAAAACCAATTCCAGAAAACCGATTCAGATATCAGAGGAGGAATGGAGAATATCGGATAGAATGGAACTATTGGCAGAAAAAGAGAGCACAAATTCGAAGAGAAGAAGAAGAATATACTCAATGTTTACTTGCCAACGTTTCGATATAATTTATATCATCACTATCGAGATCTTGATGTAGTAATGAGATGGTCGAACAGTGATTAGTTCACAGTTTGTTTGTAACTTTAAGATGTAACTTGTTTTTCAAAACCGCAATGAGTTGTATTATAGTAAGTACACGTTAAAATCTCCACAAGAATGATTTAAATTGACATTTACTTCGAACTGCAGTAGAGATACTCCCCAAGGGAAACTTCAAACCGCCTCCACAATCCCGGAAGCGATGAGGACTTCCATTGATTGGAAGATCGGAATTAATTGAATGAAGAACTATTGGGAGAAAAAGAGAGCACAAATTCGAAGAGAAGAAGAAGAATATACCCAATGTTTACTTGCAAACGTTTAGATATAATTTATGTCATCATCAGGGTTTATAATATCTCGCTCCACAGACCTTTATTCCGCAAACATACTCAATTTAAACCTACCATTCATCTCATAACACACTTTCATACCATCTTCATACTACATACATTCACATAATAATGAAGTTTTAAGTTGAGTATGTTTGCAGAATGAAGTTCTTTGGAACGAGGTATTACAAGCCCTGATGATGAAATAAATTATATCTAACCGTTGGCAAGTAAACAATGAGTATATTATTATATGACCTACACGCAAAAATATTACCAAATCACATTAAAAAATTTAAAGTAATATTTTCGTAGCATGTTGAAACATGACACAATATCTCATCCATCACAGCTTTCTGTAACTCGTAGAAATGAAAAAAACTTGACCTCTTATCCGATGTCGCTAACCTTAAACATTGCATTGTATCTGATCGTAACACAACATTCGTGGCGTACGATGAATTGCGAATTATCGGAGAAAGCTACGCGCTCACACCGTGATGAAGGCGAGCGGGCGGGTGGGCGCTTCCAACGACTTTTACACCTGTTTCTCCGCTCCAAGTCCCACCTGGTCCAAGGCATACAGAACTCTTTGGCGACCGGCCAGTTAGATGCCTTTGGCACGCGCCTCTAAATATGGCAGCTTATAACTCTTCGCTTACTAGCCATGAATAATTTTTGAAATCACATAATGGACAAGGTTTGTTTATTGCGAGGTTTAATCCACGATTTATGGAACTGGGGATGGAATCTAAAGTCAAGAGCAATATTTAATAATCGAGACCACCAAATGTGTCTCTTGCCGACTATCAATCTTGGAAAATAGCATGAATGATAGGGAAGGTGAAGAGTTTGGGCTCGGTAAATAGCGATTAAAGAAGAAACAGTTTGAAATAAATGACTTCATAGAGAGAATATATTTACCAATTGCATCAATATATAAAAAATTTGTGGAATAAAACTTCTCCATGACGGCCAATAATAAGAATTATGAAGCTCCTCAATACTTTCTCTTCATAATTCTTCTCTATTAATTTCATTTTATGACATAAAATAATTCATAGCATATAAAGCAGATAATATTGGGTAGAGATAAAATATAGCGATGACTGTACATGCAAAACCTTCGAAATATAACATCGTTACCGCAAAAACAATTATGCGTAGTAAAAATATAAGATTAAAAACTGTACGAAATAATTTTAAATATCTTGAAATGTGATTTTTTATTAAAATATGTTAAAATATCTCTACTTATTCCTAGTCTTTCCATTTGTTCATTTAATTGTTTAGAGTAAACAAACATACTCCAATGACAGACGAGTANATATATATATATATATATATATATATATATATATATATATATATATATATATATATATATATATATATATATATGTGTGTGAACATAGACTTCGTCTGACTATTCTTTAAATATAAACAATGTTTTCTCTAATATATATCATAAAACGAATTGTGTTAATATTATCTTTTCATCCGGTAGAACGAAAAAAAAATTAAAAAAAGATGAAAAGAATGAAATTTGAAATTCGTTCTTCATAACTCGTTTCCACCTAATTTCACACTTTCTACACAAGATAAGAAAGTATTCGGTATTACTGACGAAAATATTGTTCTTTTTATATTGTAGTTTTGTCGGTCTCAATAATATTTCGAAAAGTTATATTTCATATAATCCCAACGGCTCTTATGCTGTGATCTCTTAGATTTTAAGTGACATCTGACGGCCTCAAAAACAATTAAAACGACCCCCGACACATTTATTGAAATGAAGCTAAAAGAATATGGAAATCAGTAAGGGACAAAAAAGTTGTTTACACTTGATACTTTTATCTAATTTGATAAATGTTGTATTCATAAATGAAGGTTTTGAAGTTAAGAAAGAATTTTGGAGTGGTTTATGTTGATGCATCGCAAGGATGATGAAATGCTAGTCACTTCTATCAGCCCTTCCCTGTCATTGGTAGCATCTCGAGTGGCCATCTCCGTTGCCTTAAGGCAACTCAGTGTATGTTGGAGGACATCATCCATAGTCCCTCAGCGAGATTCTCTGTCGTCATAATTGCTTGAATAATGAAGACGTTTTCCAGGAAGGCCAACGCCGATTGCGGCCGGGAGGCGACGGAGGTGGAGGCGTCTCGTTTAGCCAAATTATAAATGGAGTTTCTCCTGAGCCTTGATCGTAGAGATGTAATTACTCATTAGTCGTCTTTTGATTAATAACTTCGCGAAGCGCCGGCAACACTTTGCAGCTATGGTTCACTGAGACGAAGAACCTTTCAAAGAGCTATTAAGCTACGAGTATTGAGTTGGTGATTGCTTTGTAAGAGGAACAGATGGAGGTTTGGTCAACGAATATTGTAATGTTTGGAGGTTGATAACATGTTTACTGTATGCATTCGTAATCATTGGAGCTAGAATCGAAATGTTGTTGACAGTTTGGAAGGTAAAGAATGTGCCGTTTCATTCAAATAATCCTCATGTCGCAGAAACGTATTCCCCATTTATTCAGTCAAACGATAGATAAGGAAGATGCCTTCGGAGTGCACATAGGCATAATTGGTCTGTCATCTGCTTAATCGAATAAATAGAAAATATCTTTATATTTTGGTTTAAGAAACTGTGCGGAACATAGTTCAGGATACACTTAGGTTCTATTAAAACAAGAGCATATTGGAAACTAAATATACTCTACAAATAGTAAAAGAACTTCACGAAAATTCGTCCCAAAAGTTCAATAGCCACGATGTGACCTTTTCTCGTGTCATTGTGGATAACTATTTATAGCACGATTTCTAACCTAAGTGTATCATTTGTACATGATCAAAGAAGGTCAAATATTCAGACTTTAAATTTACCACATTGCATGTAAACGTTTTGTTCCATTGTAAGAATTTAAAAAATACTCCACAAAAAAAGAAGAATCTTAACTCTGTTAAATACCTGCAACATTGGTCCTGGGTATTAACTTTCTATATTTCATAAGCTAAACAATAGTCTTGGATGGTGACAATGAAGCATAATTTTACTTGCACATTGCAGTATTGACATAAAAATCGTAAAGATGAAGAATAGGACAAATTTAGGTTACACGTTTTAGAATGGGATAATTACTGTTTTGAAGATATGAAATCAAGGATTATAGTACGCATCAACAGACCAACAAATCCCCTCTCTTAATAAATGCGCGAACGGTGGAATCGGAAAAACAAGGTAGACCTCCTGAGGGTTTTTTCTTGAAAATCTGGGGATGAGATACTAGTAAATTTTTTTTAGTTATCAAGTGTTAGATAAATAGCATCCTTTTCCATTAATTGCGTAGCCTAATGAGTGACGGCGAGATAATCTCTCAGAGACATATTTTTACAATGATCAGGGGTTTCAAGCGCTTATTCCTTTTGTTTGTGAATATGTTTTTCTTCTACAATGTCTTCCAGGAGAACTTGGAAAAACTGTATTTTGACTATCTTCTACTCAACTGCGATTAATTTTAGGAATGTAACTCTCCAAATTATTAGCAAGCATCTTCACACTATCCATACTGTAGACTATTGTCCGGACATCTTGGACTAAACTGAAGGTGGGACAGAATTCCAATCCAAGACAATGTATACTATCATATATATCTTATATATCCTATAAATACCCTTTGTGTTGGGGGTGGGAAGAAGTCGAAAGTGGCTGATATTAGTGTTAGGATCGTAGTTTTCGGAGCCGCTGAAATTATTCGAACTTTGTGAACTTTGACATTCTCCAAGAAGTCAAAGTTCACAATCAGCCCGTATAAACTCCAGCATCCCTAAGGAAGGGGATGCTATGAAAAAAAAAATCGAACATGACATATAATTTGATAGGTGATAGTGAAATCCCGATATCGTGTAAGTTTGAACTCAGCCCTCATGAAGCAAACACTAGCACCCCTTGGGTGAGTGTGGGGTGGAGAGGAAATGGGTTTTTGGATAAAATGAATTGAAAACTAATTTTTAAATATAAAAATATGAAAATGGCATCAGATCCAGAGTATTAGGGTTGATGAGATTTTTAAACTACCAATGCTGTTAAGTTTATGTTGAGATCACATAGTGGCACGGTATCAGAATTGGGGTGGGAAAGGCGAGACGTAAAAATAATGTTTTCTAAAAACTTTTCCTCATTTACATCTGTCAATGTAAGGGATTGATACACACCAATACTATCAAACCTCCATCATTAAAGGATAACTTTTTCACTGGATATCAATGTGATAAAGAATAAAGTTACAGACATATTACAAAATTCACGCGAGTAAAGCCGCGGGTGATCAGCTAGTTATTTATATAACACAGACATTTACACAGATATACAAACTCACCACACACAACGTACTTTCGCATAAGAACAATGGCATTCGTCAACGGATATGAATTTCCGTGTCCATTAATCAAGAGCTTTTCTTCGTTTATTTATTTATTTATGTCTTGTTTCTTTACATCATTTAAATAAATACTTAACTACATTACTATACATTATTAAATCTTTTAAGTTCATTTTTTATTACTTTAAAACTATCGATATAGTCTCGACATAACTTCAATTCCTTTTTGGTTGCTATCATTTTGAAATTCATTTCCAGTACAACCTCTTTATCTCGCATCTTTCGAAGATAGTTTGACCTTTCTTCTTCATATAATATTCAATTCCAGACGTGTGTTCTCACGTTTCTCGATAAACAATTGACCTGTCGCTAAAGAGAGGTCCGATGTGAGCTGTGTGACTCAAGTCCCTGATGCCGGCCTAACAAACCGAGGTCATACCAAAGCAAGCCTGGGGTATTTCTTTTTACAATTATGTATACTAGCAGGACCCAGTTATCAAAAAAACATTTGTATTACTTAAATCTAGATGTCTCTTCAATCAATGTAATTTTACGAAATCAATAAAACAAAATTAAGAAATAAAACGCGTTAGAACAGTTCGAAAAACAATTTATCAAAGAACAATTTTGTTAACTCTCGGTGATATTATATTTTATTGTTCTTTTGTTATTTATTTAATGCCATTTAACCAACTCGCTTCGCTAAGAAGAGTTTTCACTCCGACTTCCATTTAGGCCTTAGCCGTAGCCAGGTTTCAAACTTGGGTATCCGAAAGCTTGGCTCTCATGGGCACTCTCGGGCTGATTTCTTGTCTTTAACTTGTTTTGAAATGCTCTCGGTATTAATAACATAGTGATTCAGCACACAGGATACACGATGAAACAGTATTTATTATTGTTTGCTTGTATAAAACACTTAATAAAGTTAGTAGCTTGAAGATTTATTATGTTGATGGTTGCTTGCTCGTGCAATACTTCTCTTCTTTCTGCATCAATGCAATTTCCAAAATTGGCTAGTAATGTCTTTTTGTTACGAAAAGTTGTCAGGGGAATGTTGAATTTTGAATGTGAATAGAGAAGTTATAAGATTCGCGGGTTACATACATGCCCATGAGTAATGTAAGATACGATTCGGAACTGATACTTTTCGGAAATAAGACATTATATGGGCTTGTTGAAAATATATTATACAAATATTTTGGAGTTTTCTATTAAGTCATCATTTTAGTGAAAAGAATTATACACGAGTATAGTTATTAAGTATTTTTTAAAAATTTTTATGAGTATAATTATTTCTTGATTAAGTATATTTCTTCACTAATTAGCATTTTTATTGTTTAGACAGTACATCCATCGCTTTCTTTGCAACATCGCAAAAGAACTCGCACTTTGAGAACATGCACGTAATAGTTATTTATAATTAGTTTTTAGGTTTCCAGACTTTAAAACATAGTTATTTATATAAATTTAAACAATAAATATACTTTTTATATTTCTAATTCAGGAATTTAAAAGTGGAAAATTAATTACTCGAAATTTTTAAATAATGTATCACATGGAATATTTGCAGCCAATCTGTTTTACATTAGAGAATTATTCACTATATTTAAGTGTGAGTAAAACACGCGATTAGTAAGCTCTATTTATAGAAATGATGTTCATATCTGTGAGCAATTATTTTCTAATGATTGTAACGATCATAATTTTACGACTTCTTGAATGGTTACTAATGAATATTCTTATCACATTATACAACTATTTTACGATTATCACATTATGAACTTTTGCCATAATTTGGTTCGTGACGACCGAATATTGAAGAAAGAGAAAAACGATTTCAAAGAAACATAAAAATGACAAGGTCACGGACTAGCATAGGAACGAACCGTTGTCCATGGGTCAATGAACGTCCGCTAAGAGATCGGAGACATAGTGGAGACAACAAGTTTATATCATTAGTAGCACATGGCGGTGGTTGTAAAACTGGAGATAAACTTGCTCATGAGAGGGATACAAGAAACTGGCGTCACTCTTAAAATACGAGAGGGAGGAGAATACAAAACAGGGGTAATAAGATGCATTTTTAAAGAATGCAGGGTAATAAGATACAATTTATAAATATAAAAATAAAAATCATAGAGGAATCGTTTTTAAATAGAAAAATTGTTTAGCATAACAATGTTCCTTAATTTAAAAAATATTTATATCTATTGAAGTATACTAAAGATTTCACCTATATAATGTCCTGTTATCAAATATATTTTATTTTCTACTGGTTTATAAAATATATTTCCATCGAAAGTTTTCTTTGAAACTTTTTATTGGTTAATAGGGATTAGCAATGCTATTTTTGTTTTTAGCTTGGTCGTGAACGTTACCCGGGAAAAGATCCGATTTCTCATCCATCGTTTTCAGAGTAATGAAATTTACTTTAATATAGTGTCCATGAAAATATTACGATTTACTTTTGCTTTGTGATTCTTGTATTGTTTTCATTCGCTGTTTTTAATCTTGTGATCAATATTGTTAAATAGCTTAGTAGTCTTTGTTTACGAGCCTAACTAGTTTATTTCTTAACAATAAAATAAATTAGGTTTAGGTAAATTATAATAATTTTATCTCTTAAAAATTAGATTTAGGTTTTAAAAAATTTAATTTGGAAAGATCATCAAAAATTACCTCCAATTATCCTATGAAATAAATTAAATATAGTTTGTCAGTTTTTGTTAAATCTTTTTCATAGTCGTTTGATTTACTTTGAAGTTTCCTTCAAGTCATCTATTTATTTATAAAAACTTAATTTAGTTTCTCAACTTAAAGAAAAGACTCTATGAGCTGGTCGTATAAAGGGTTGTACAAAACTTTCTATATATAAATCCTCTTTTACCCCGTCCTTCAATTAGTCACAACTCAGATTTGTGTGGATTAAAAATATGAAAAAGATTGGAAAGTTAGTATAAAATGAGATGAATACTTACTCTCGGGTTGACATTACTACTGGTTTACAATGCATTTAAGGTTCTAATGCTCCGCAGGCAAGTCGCCGGCCACAAGATTCCTCGACAACAAAAGTATGTCAACTAGGTTTGTGAGACAAGGTTCGATTCTGGTTCACATATAGTGCCAACGGAATACAACAACCTACAGAAAGCGACAGACAAGGCTCGATTCTAGTTCACAAATAGTGCAAAGGCCTACCGTATGCGACGCAGTATGTTCAGTAGAGATGCTGCTGTGGATCACTTTTTGTCAATTGCCATGACGGGCAGAATTTAATTATAAAAACCTATCCCTTTCCTGCGACTTTTTGTTGGAAATTTTTCTCCTTCAATCAACTCTACTACTTCTTCTCTTAGTTTCTATTTTTTAAATTACGGTTGGAACAATAATCACTTCACCAATCCCAGATGACTTTTCGGGGATCTATTGCTGGTATATAAATTTCTACATTGAATGTCTAAATGTGAAAGCTTCCATTTAAACAGTCGTCCGTCGGTGGCCGGTCGTCGTTGAAAATTGTTAATACATTAGAATAAAATTCAGATAACTGATGCAGAATATTTATGATTTTTATTAATACTAGATCAACCTGTGCGATTAAATCGCACGGAAAATGAATCTAACCTATATCCTGTATGAAAATGTTAATGTTTATTTTTATGAAACTATTTTATTTATCTGAGTAACGTGGTAGTCATGTAACTTTACAAAAAATATTGCATATTTCTGCCTTCCAAGGATTTGCCAACGTCTACCAATTTAAGTAATATCCGAATAAATGGTAGTCACAAAAATGACTATTTTCTGTAAAAAATACAAGTTAACACATCAATCTAAGACACAAGATATCGTTCAACACGCTCGATGCAGAAAGAACAGAATAGCGCCACAAGAACAAGTGAATTGAATTGATGGCTGAAGTTGACGAAAGATTTAAGTTCAAAAAATTCCGAATGTACTGCCACCGTAACGCGAGTTTCACTTATCATTACCCTTATGGACGATGGCAAAGTAAAAGCGTTGGCTACTCTGGGTACATGCCCAGTAGACTAAACACTAGAAGCCATTGTCGCAGGAGTAACCCTGCCTGATAAACTTGACTGTTAAGTCACCAATTACTAACAACTAAGCGGCGATATGGAAACGGCGTCGGGCCCACGTGCCGCTAGAGGCTTTGATGACAAGTGTTATCGCCTCTCTCGCACTGCAATTGCCCGCCGCCGCCTCTACCACAGCATGTGACGTCACACGGAAAAATATTGGTCTTACGAGTAGAAGAAAAAAAAGAGTTAAATATTTTCCTCTATTTTCGTAAACGTGTGGATAGAAATAATTCTAAGTTACAGAATTCTTTGTAGGTTATAGTTCTCACGTATCCATATATAGATATATTTTCTACTTATTCCTTCATATCAACATTCCTTCCTTATCCACTATTCTTAAATTTATCGAATGAAAAAATGCACGATAGGGATAACTCTTGACGTTAATTTATGAATTTTTGTGACTTAATTAAGACTATTCCTTGATGTGTGAGGGTGTTGACATGTGCTAATTTTCCTACTTGCATGTTCTTAAATAAATGATAGTTATTAATTGATTCATGTATCAAACCATTCAATATGATTAATGAAAATATCTTATCGGAATTCAAATCAAAATCAATTTTGAACTATTTGTCTTAATGTGAGAGTTGAAATGATTCAAAGGTATTTTCAATTATTCAATGACCATTTACAGAAAATTATTTCGATTACAATAGAGGAATTTGCTCTAAACCGCATCTTCCTTAACTCCACCGGGATCAAGTGTAAATAATTGATTAGTCTGCCCATTATATAACGGGAAACACACGTCGCCCACTTCACTTGTATCTTATCTGACACATTTGGGCTGCACTTTCCGTTATTTCTTCTAAATTTTGGCAGATACGGGTATATTTAGATCGAAAAATGTAAGTGATAAGGTTTAGGGTTAATGTTCATCATTAGACTGTTTCATTTAGAAAAATGTTTGGTTAAAAATTTATACGGTCAACAAAACAGGATATAGTCGCGCAACCGAACCCCCTTCATTTGCTGAAGTCGAATTCCAAAATTCTTCCTGTTTGAAGTCAGTCTGTACTTGTACACACAGTTCATGTTATTGAGGATGATAACGAAGGTTTATCAAAGAAAGTGAGGGACAGAATTGAAGGAAAATTGCAGTACATTCGGGTGTTGAGGTTTCAAAGTCCCAGAAATGACGGTGGATGAGAAGGGAGATGAAATATAGAAGTGCCAACAAAATAATTTAATAACATGAAGGTGAAACTAGCAAAATAAACCATTAAAGTAAGGAATTTAAATAAAGGAGTACAAAACTGAAAATCTAGATGACTTGCTACGATGAGGTGGAGCGATAGTATGATGAGGTGAATATCCAAATGTCACGCGGTTCAGCCGTGATGTGGATAGGACGACTAGTTGTGAAGAGGATAACGAGACAATCGTGGTGACTCGTCGAGGACAATTCGCAGACGTCAGATGAGAAGTGAAGAGCGATAAATGAGGATACGGTCGGTCGGAACGAGTTAGGGAGAATGAGAGCGGTCGCTCGTCAAAAGCATGCTTTCAGCGGCGAGGACCCGCGCGCCAGCTCGTGACGTCACAGATCGACCGCGTATCGATCTGCGGGTATCAATCGTCCATCTCGTTCGATTGACTTGATACGTGATGCTAAGTTATTTTAAAATGTTCCGGCGGGGAAACAATACAGTTCGTGTGGATTTCGTAATGATTTTAAAATCTCGCTTATTAATACCATTTCTTTAACCCAATGGCGTGATTTTTTAATGAACATATGATATTTCAGAAAAAAGTTCATAGAAGCTCAACAATTGAGAGATGTCACTCAATTGGTACAAGAAGCGTCGAGTCCAAGTTTACTATTTTGTAACCAAATCGCAACAAGTGGAGACCGTCAAAAATGTCTAAAATTATCGATGCAGTTTGGAAAAAGACAATGGGTTGAAGAAGGCCAGTAAATATTATTTTTTCGAAAATAACATGTGAAAAGAAAACGTAGTTTCGGGTATAGATCTTAAAGAGATGTTTCACTATTGTCTTTCTGTGGAAGCTTTCTCGTGATGACTTACGAAGAATGACTGCACAATTGGCAGAAATAAATAATATTGAACATTCTTTCAAATAAAGAAGCTATAAAAAAGGTGGGTAAGTCGTTTTTCTTAAACTCCACCGAACCGAACTGTCAGAAATGAAACCTACAGGAACATCCTATAGCAGTGTGCTTCGTTCAGTAAAGAAAGCACACAAAAATTCTATAACCTTGTGGAAGATTATAGAATTTCGTTTACTTTGATTTCATAGTTTTTTCTAGTTTTGGTATTATGTTTAACATTTTAAGAGTAAAGTTCTTGATAGTAATTTGTTCATACTTCTTTTTCGTTATGTTTTCTAAAATAAAATGTGAATGGTAACGTAATTTTAATGTAAATATTACCTTTTTAAACAAATAAATTTCTAATATATTCTATTTCTTTTTCATCAAAACAAAATAGGGGTCCGTTTTGGGGTATTTTTCTCTACATTTGTATTAACATATATTTACACTACGTTTCGACACCGATTTGAGACATCATTAGGCCTTTAACAATATCATTCATAACAGTAACATAACCTAAATTTAAAATATCCTTAAGTAATATTTGTCCACATTTTTAGTGTTCATGCATACATATCCATAGTTAATGTTGTTTAAAACAACATTACCATAAATGTTGTTTAAAAAGCTTTCTTCTACCATAACGTTATATACCACGAGACTAAATATGGTGGAAAAAGCCTCACAACCACTAGCACTTATTTCCCCATTTAGAAATCATTGACTTCACACTGTAGAAAGCGAAAGAAAAATAAGTATTATCTGAACATAATAATGCGATTTATTGATTAGGTGAATTCTATTTATTATTTGTATTAATTAAGTGATAAAATATACAACATCAAGAGTCGATTGAACATTGAGTCAATTGGTAGTTATTTCTCAAAGGAATGCAAACCCTTTCTGGTAGTTTGTGAATGGAAGAAAATTTTTTAATATAGCTATAGCATACAATAGCATATGATGATTATGATAAGAGGGTAATTATCATGATACAAAAATATTCTGATTCTATTTGAAACTCATGATGCTGTGACGGACTACAGGCAACGTTGGTTATATTTAAGGCAATTCCTCTTAACCAGCTTCGGATCAATCGGTCCTCGGATTAACCGGTCAATCCCGTGGAATAGTTTTTTCCCCTTTCTCTTCCAGCGTTTAATAACCGGCAGGTAGTGACTCAAACATTGATTGTTTGACGTTTCTTTGCTGGAAAGATCCTGCAAAGTAAAACGGGATGATGCAGCGTAAGGTGTGCAATACGTTTATGTTGTGGAAGACAGAACAGGGAAGGGAGTTTGCCAGTTTGATTCATCTCTCGCTTCAAATTTATGTTAGGACTACTTTTCTATGAATCAGTATGTACATATTTCTATTTTTCTATTAATCTTTTTTTTCGTGTTCTTTTCGGTGGATTTCTAAGATGTAGTTTAAACCGCGGCTTCGAGACGCGATTTTAAAACCTCTGTTTGAGCCATGACGCAAATTCGATTGCTAAGACGAGGTTTCAACATGGTCTGACTAGACCGCGTTTTCAACACGTGTCTTCGGAAATCACGTTCGGCAACGTCGCGATTCTAAATTATTTTCCACAGAAATTGAGCGCAGAAACTCATAGAATCTACAAAAAATAACTTGTACACAATGTTTTGAATTTTGTGTTTACATTGCGTCACAAGTTGATATTAAAGCTAATAGTAAAAATGGCACTGTTTTTATTATTACAATAATAAATTAAAACAAATTACTGTTTTTATGATGATGTTGATCATATCCTTATCCGTTATGCCTGTTAAACATTTAAGATATTTTTTGTAATTTCAGACAGTACATTTATTTACAACAAAACATTTTTTACAAAATATTCTTTGGATAAGAAGTGGTATGAAATCCAATTAAAAATATATTTGTCGATATACTTTCTCGTACATGTTAAAGTACTCACTAATTTTACAATTACGATATGAAAACAACTTAAACTATAACATGAAAAGAACTTTATTTACAAAAAGAACTGGATGAAAACGGAAAATGAATCTTTATAATTCTGCAAACAGTTTTATTCTACTGTGCTCGTATCTGTGAGTTAAACAAAAAAAAATTCGTTTGAAACTTTGTCTCCTCACAAGACGAACTAAACCCTCAAGAATACAATTTAATAATCCTCCACTGAGTAGAATGTGTTATTTGCTCAAAATCTGGAAATAAAATTTAATAAGACCATTGGTAATGGTATGATGCTTTATGGTTTAATTTGCTTGTTTATTTGTGATAACCTGATGAAATTGTAGACTCTCTTTGCACGAAAACCCATTTTTCACGAGTACCTCGGATTAACCAGCCAAACGGGTAACCGGCCAGGGTCTCAGTCCCAGACCGGTTAAGAGGGGTTCAACTGTATATTATTACGTGAAAATTATATTTAATTACTGGAAGTTTGGAGATAATGATTGGTGAAGATGTAGTGAAATCCGTAAACACACACGAGTCGCTAGTATGTAGTAAATTTTTTTTTTTTAACTTAAAACCCTCTTGGTCACGGTGAACTAGTATTTTCTTCGAAATTCGTTAATAATTCCCAATAGTTATCTTTATGTTTCGAATGCATAAATAACAGTTTGTAAAACTTTTTCTTAACCCAAAACTGTCCAAGGGCCCGGAAGGGGTTACTTTTTAATTTTAAATTGAAAAAAATGTACGTGAGAATATGAATGTGTCAATATGAACGTATGGAATTGTAAAAAGAAAACAGCAAGAAACTGCAATGTATAGACATCATTTTACTTAATTTTATTCAATTTTATTCTTTATTGATGTATCTAAGGAGACCCCACTATGAGCGCTGTACATAATTTTTTCAATCGAAAGTTTCGTGTAGTACAAAAAAAAACATACCAACGAATGTAAAAAATCTATTATTTTGGTGAATCGTATACGAATTGTATAGTAGAACGTGACTATATAATGTATTTTGCGTTGAATGTTATTTTTTTCTTTTACTTAGTGTCCCTTTGCCACATAGAATCTACGGCAATTACGTATCTGGATGGTTTATAGTCAGGGGTTGTGATAAACAAGGTACAGTTCTTCGGTGATTATTCTCTACTGGTGACATGCTTATTTAATCTAAAATTTAAGTTTGGGTTTTCATCACTTCGGTTATTTACTAGTGTACATAAATTGGAGACAGAAATTCAATTATTGAACCTCTCAATTTTATGCAGTCAATTATTCTACATATCTTGTGAAGAGTAAGAGTGGTTTAGTGTAGCATTAATAAATGAAAACCAATACGTAAACAAAACTCAACCAATGCCAACATGTTTCTCTTTGCGCATAGAGTAATGTTTTTTCGTATGTGATAAAATACTAAAGAAACTGTTTCGCTGGAGTGATGAAAATACTAGGATAATCCAGACATTTTTGTTTACTTGATAAACCTTGAAAACAAAAAAATTAAATAAATAAGTATTTTCCCAAGTTTGAGGTACATGGAAGTTTCTGTATCGTCATCCCAATTACGATACAGAACTAGTCATCCAGTGACAGAGGTTATCTCACACAAGAGATATAGCGTTATGAATGTTCAACTGTACTGTACTCGAGAAGAAATTATTTCCTATCAGTCACGTGCAGACAAGCGATGAAAATGGAAACATGATCCCTAGAAAATTTTGCGTGAGTTTTGTAAACAAAATAATCTGAAAATTCTGGCAATTCTGAGAATTAAAGGAACTAAGCCTTGGTTTTTGTATTTTAGGGGAAAGAGCATCACATACTTGGATTCAAATTTTCGGAAAATACTTACGTCGTTTAAATCCCATGTGTTGTACTTCTGGAAAATTGTAAACTGACACCTTCCTTTCTCAACCTTTTTCTTCGTTTATTCGTGATATATCGATATGTATCACGCAATAATAAAATAACTTCTTCGACAAGTGAACAGTTTTCATACAACAGAGTATATCGGTTTAAGATAAATGAATAAATTACAACTTGTAATTTTTTACGTAATCGTCCATAAAAAGTTAGAAAGTTATGATTTGTTTATTTGTTTATCTTGAATTTATAATAGACGTTAATAGTAAAATATTAACGTCTTAGAACATTTGTCGTATTAAATTTGTTCTACAGATATCCAATATTACAAATATTAGTGCAAGTGATATTGTATATACAAAAGTAAATAAAATAAGTATCTGGACTAAAATTACATTTAAGGTCTGTAATTAATTTTTATTTTTTAACGTTATAAGTCTCTATCTTCTTCACAACGCAAAGAGAAAGAAGCATACAGCACAACCTCAGTCTTTGAATCAAATATGTATTTCGTTTATTGCAGATGTTTGGGATATATTGTATTAATTCTATATATTCGTATTTGAAGGACATGCTACGTAGGTAATTTCTCGTCAAGTGTTCCAGGCCTTGCTCTACTTGCCTGAAAAGCTTGATCAAAATGATTTCATTGGGTTCATGTCACCCAAAATACCCTTAAAATTCGACCTGTGATTTTTCACAGCCAACGTCACTATTCTTCTAAAATTTCTCAGTATTCTTTCATTACCTTGCAAATTCAACTTTTTGGAAAATTTCCAATAAAATAAATGTATTCCCAAATTTTAAAGGGAAATTATATTGAACATACAACCCTTGCCCAACTGACGTAAGGTATCATAACATACAATGGCTTACATGGAAGGTATTTGTCAAAGATTTAAAGGACGTATTGTGAAAAACAAACCCTTAAAAAAATATTATAATCCGGAGTTCTTTCATGCATATTTTCTAGTGACAGATGTTATTGACAACTATCAAGATGACGTCAAACAATGTTTTGATTATTATCCAATGAAATCCGTTTTTCTTTCACGAAAACATTTATGTAAATAAAGCAAATACTTCATCAAACAATCTGTACACTAATGATTTGATAATGTGTGGTTAATTGAAAGGAGCGCTGATCTCCAGGATTTAAATCCAGGTGGCGTCTTGAAGGGGTTTTCTTGTACCTCAACCTATACGTAAACTATTGTCAAGTCCGTACGGGTTTATTCGATACGAGAGTAATGCTGGCGGAATCAATTTGACCGGACTCTCCTCTTATGAATTAATGTTAATAAAATATGTTTATAGCATTTTGACATAAAATGCTTCTTATGTGCATAAAATGCATAACTCGTAAGGGAAATGTTAGTTCCTAGTCCACTCAACACCAATCAAGAATAAAAATGGAAAATTTGAAGCATATTAACTGTAAATTTTATTTACATTAATAAAAACAGTTCTATACAAGTATTATTTTATTTTGTAAATTATCATGCAATGAACTTACCATTTCGAACATCCTGGAAAAACTTACACTTTCTTACTATTTTTTAAATTTAAAATTTTGTTATTCAAATCGAAAATAATTTACAGGCATTGACTGGGATTTGAAGAAGTTATGGAAATTTCCTCATCACAGTAGAAAAGTATCGCATGAAAAAATATCTGCTTATCAGTGACATAAAGAATCATGATTCGAATAAATTCCCATTAGCTGTGTGGTATCAGGCAAAGAATAGCTATTTATATATCGTTACATTTTTGATAAAACTTCTAATTTATGATGGAATTAAAAAGATAGTTTATGGCTTATACCAAACGAACATTGAATGACACACATTTGTAAATTGTGAACAAAGAAATTATGTTCAAATATGATAACCGTGATCTCATTTGTTTCTAAATGCATGAAAAACTAACTCATAAATTTAAAGGAATGTACTTGTTGATTTCATTTTGAAATATATTCATTCATATTCGTCTTGACATCCTTAAAAATGTTGAAAACCATATTTTGTAAATTCATCATGGCTTCCTACTCACCACGTGGGATCCTTATATAAATATATTCTTCTTTGGAAAGAAAGTTTTATACATTTTCCATACGTATAAATAAATTATCAAAAATGTTGTAAATCCACTGATACTATTTTCAAAATTTCTGATGAGTTTAATGTCATGAGCGTAGTGTGATTTTTTCCTCACAATAAATCTCCAACACGAAACAGAGAAAACTGGTTTAGTAGGGGAGAAGTCTTACTTCTAGACAGTATGTGACATATTTTGTCAGCTCTTTCATTAACAATTTTTGAAAAATATTCAACGATGTATACAAATTAGATAAAAGATGATGATATAGGGATGACCGTTAAAAATCAGTAATTTAAAATTTTGTTGTATATTGTCCTTTGATCGGTTCAGAATGCAAAACTAATGGAATGTGTTCTTCCACTACTTTAGGCAATAACAATCCAGTCTATCGAGGGGTTGAAATTGAAATTGAATTTAACGTCGGAAATCGAGCGTTTCGAGAGAATTGAATCAAACATTGACATAAATGTGTATAGTAACTTTTGATAGATCTAACATTTTTAAAAAAATTAAAAACTTTCTTTACGATAGGCTATTTCTTTAGGCATGACGTGTCTTCATGATGTAATAATGCGGTTGAACATGATTGAAGTATCGACATTAATGCATTAATATTAATGATATACTACTGCTGATAAATCTGAATTAAGGTTATTTATACGATTCTACATTATTATTTATACAACTAGTCGTCATGGGAAAAATACAGCGTTATTTATTTATTTGGTAATTCTTAGATACTTAAATTACGTTGGTTTTATTTTCCATTATCATTAAATTTTACTTTTTCTCTATTTATTAAAAAATATAATTTATTATGAAAAGCATTATAATATTATGAGTTAATTCTGTATAACATGTTCTTAATCACCTGCGGAAAAACACTTAATTGGACCTATTTTGATCCAATATCAACATTTGAAAACAAAATAATATTTTAATAATATCTGAGCTAAATGACGTGTAATATATGTGACAACACCATCATGTATGACAAAAACATTCGTCAGAATATTTTCACCATTACAGAAACAGCGTATCACCATTACAGAAATAGAAGAATCGAAAATATAATTGATTGTAGTTGAGGCTTAATTCATTCTTGGGAAGGGATTTTGAAAGGAATATGTCATTACGTTAGCGAGTCAATTGCTTCCTTGTCCTTATGGTATCACATACACTTTTTATAAAGGTAAAATTATTATGGTGTTGCCAAGTGATTAAAAAATTAGAATCACAATAAAAATATCCCATTTACAAAATCGATGTTGTGGTCACACATCTGGTGACCTAGCTTCCAGCAACACAATACAAACCGACTATCTCTGTTCTAAATGGGAATACGGACCTCGATTAATTAATTCTGATTTTTTTTCCTGGAATGGAATTTCAATTATGAGTCTGTTTTAATTAATGTTGTTCTGCATATTTGTGTCTTTGGCATTAAAAATACCTTACTTTTTCTTTCCCTTTGATTAAGTTCGGTTTAAATTTTCAATGCTTCATGCTAATGCAATTTTCGATACGTGGTACTGTTACAATTCCAGTTCTCCAGATATCTGAACGACATCCCGTCCTGAGATGACGCTTTCAGTACGAGATACTCCGAAGCAATCCGGACAAATCCCCGGGCAGGGAAAGCGGAGTCAGCCGACCATTGCGAACTCGCGTCCTCACAAATCCCCGCGACGGAGTAACTCACTCGGCTGCCGTGAGAGGGCGGGTCGCGCGGCCCCACAACAAAAGCGGTGGCGACCGCTTGGGGCGCTGCGGTGGTGGAGAGAAGTGCGCTGGTGAGGGTGGCGGAGGAGGCGGAGGAGGAGGGCGACGACGGCGGGCGACGCGACGCCGCGTGACAAACGGGGTGAGTGAACATTGCCACCCGCCCGCACGACCGACCGACCACCCGCCAGTCAGCGGTCGAACCTCGCGGCAGCTCGAGAGAGAATGCGCAGTGCGGGCCAAAGGTCGTGCGCAACGCCCGTTGATGGCTCCTACTGGCGACGTTATGAGAAATGCGTCGTCTACCGCCTTGGTCGTTACTTGGTCGCGGGAGACGTATGACTAAGTAGTTGCGCGAGTGTAGAAAGTCACTGGGAATAGATTTGTGTTCTCTCTAGAGGATAGTAATCTCTATTTTTCAAACCATGTAGAAATTGGTTAATTTAAAAGGATGGATATAACCATTGTACCAAATAGTGAAAATTATTACAAAGAAGATTTGGGCAGATGATTTATACTATTTGTCACACAGCAGAAATTAAATAACTTCAGGACAATCATTTAAGATATTTATGAAAGAAAATTACGTAAGTTTGAAAACTTCGTGATGCAAAAGAAGCCGAAAATTGAAATAAAAAATATAGTATTAACAATATTCATAAAATCTACATAAAATTGTTTATAGCTCCATATGCTGGAAATCGGTAATCAATGTTAAAAAGATAATTTATAAGGTTTTTAAAATCATTAATTCAACCTTGTGACTGTTTCAGTTCCTTTAAATTAATTTGGAACAAGTTTCAGTAAAATTTTGCATGAAAACGTGCTTCTAATGACAGAATAATATTCAGAAATCAAATATATAGATATTGTTAAAAACCTGTCGTAAAGAATGTACAGGAAAAAATTAAAAATGTTTTCAAATATTAGGAAATTTTTATTAAGTCTTCCGGGTTGGGGTGGGATTGAGATACTCATGCCACTGAAAGGACAATGTTATAGAGACTGTAGATATAGACGGGTGAATCTCTGCTGCCACTAGATCCTTCTCTCGGGGCGAATGTTAGTAAATTAGTTGCGGGCCATGGTTCTGTCTGTGGTGCGCCGGTACGATAAGCAACCCACAGCACTCACTCGATGAGCGGGTAGGACGGGGAGCTCAGGAACGCATTTTTTTTTTTCTGCCTGAAGACCTCCCCCCCGTATGACGAGATGAAGAAAGAGCACCTCTAATTTTGATGAACGTAGAAAAGTCTTTAGCAATTCCTCAAAAATACATTGATGAGATCCTTAGTTAATAACAAGGAAACATTGGAGTTTAATTGAAGTTCATTCTGGGATGAAACTAACTAACGTGGATTTTTATTCATGTACCATTTGGCTCTCAATATGAATATCATTTATCATAGTAAGATGTCAACTAGATGAAGCTACTATACAATCATCATTGAGTCTTTTTGTTTGGAGTATTTTCCTCTTCCCAACATCTCTTCCTTATACTTCAACGAATTTCTTCCGTAACGTTTCTAACAAAAAAAATTTAATTAATCAAAAAATTGCTTTACCACTGTACATAGCTTTAAGCATGCTATAAATATTTTACCAGCAGTATGTAAGAAACCAGTTATCACAATACCTATAATTACAACCCCACAAACTATATCGTATTGTGGCAGTGGCAGACCTAGACCGTAATCAAGGGGGGACTAAATTTTACAAATATTATTATAAATATTACTGTAAATATTATTATAATTATTATAGCGATTTTGTATCACATTATAATACATTAATTCATCAGTTTGATAATAAACAATTCAGTAAATAGTGACCAAATTTGTCAATTGTTTAAAATGGTAAATACATATTAAAGGAGAAAGATACATTTTATAAATTTCAATATCATATGTTGAAAGTGCAGGTTCAATGGGAGGTGGGAGAGTACAGTCCCCTTAGCTCCACCCCCCATAGATCCACCACTGTATTGTGGTGTTGTATGATTACTGGCGTATAAAATGCTAATGAGTGAAATTATTTCCTAAGTTCCTGAATAATGGAAAACACCACATTCACGCGAGAAGTTACCGATAACCTGATTAGTATACCAGTATCTATGTTTGCAGGAATATTTTTATTGATAAGGGTTTTTCGGTGAATTTTTCATTTTTTCTTGGGATATCCACTCGTGACCGTCTGTGACAACAGTATACGTGGCTGCTACGGAATTCTGACATACGAATCAACCAAACGAGTTTGCCGAAATATTCGACAGCTCTTTGTCACTCTGGAAGTCTGAATTAGATTATTGAAAATGTTTTTTGATAAGGAATAGAAATACGCACGTGCTTTTTTTTTTTTTTAGAAAAAATTGGGAGTCTAAATTTTGCTGGAGTTCTAATATTACATGGATATAAAAATATGTAATATTAGAAATCAATTTGGCAAGAAATCGTAAAAAATATAAGATGCCATAAAAATGACATTCAAGTATGAATCTCGTTCAAAACCCACAAGCTCTTTTTGTATTACCTAAATCTCCAATTTATCAAAATTATTCGCCAAGTCCACCAGAGTACTATGTCCAGAATCCCAGCGCGTCCTCCAGTAACATTTGAGTACATCTTACATTTAACGCATTGCGAAACCTACAAGATCTGTGATTCGAAAAGTATAAAATAATCTTCACGTTCAAATGTATTTATATTATATGATCTCCAACGTCATCGTTCACCTCATGGTAGGTGGGTGGGTGGGTGAGACCGAAAGGAACGTTGTTGAACGAAGAACCGGTCAGAGCTAAGACTCTGTAAGAAATGTTACAATACTTTCTATCAATACAATTATTATTTTGTCTTATTCTGACGCTCTAGAAATACTTATTGTGCATACGTAATATTGTGAATCGTTTAAAATATTACAATTACTGTATGCTTGACAAAATGAACGAAATAAATACAATAATAAATATTCATTGATATAAAAAAATGCTTCTTTCTTCTGAATACAAAATTTGAAGTAATGTTGTTGTCGATGCGTTTCCATGGAACTGAAAACTTGCATAAACCGAGTTTGGACCAAAATGGCGGCCTGAGAATACCTTTTCTCAGGACGAATTTCTTCCAAACTGCGAGGTGTCTTCCTAAAGACAAGAGAGGCCTTCACAAAGGACAGCGTCGGTTTACTGGCGCCGTAGACCACGTCACAGTGGCGAAAGAGATTACACAATATCACTCGCTGCTTCATAAAACTGCTTCAACGAACAGAAAGAGCTCTGTTCCCCTACCCCTTCTGTCAAATCAATGAACTGGGGAACGTTTAACTCCCAAGTTTATGGTCATCAGGGAAAATACCAAGAAGATTAATAACGGGTCGTAGAAGAAGTCATTTAGTCATGGAACACTTTATTTGGAAATGTTTCCATAAATGTTAGATATAAAATTCATCTCCACGTTCTAATGTTGTCATAACTATTTTTGACAGAGCTCACCACTTCTAAAACTGAGCAAGAACGTTGCCTGGGAATCAATTTCATTCAGTTTTGGTCCTTCAGGAAGTCTATTATTTGGTCATACTGTTTCTTAATTTGTGGTGAAAAATAATTTTACTGGCATGAGGACTAAAACAACTTTTAAATGCTTGGAAAACATATTTCATTTCCTCAGTAACATAAAACGCAAGCTTGCAATTACTTCAAAAATGGTTCTCAATTATTTAATCTAGACTGAAAAATGATTATTTGGTACGTCGTTATCATGGTTCCTAATAATAGGCGGGATGATCTATTACCGAAGTCGTTTAAGGTTTGACACTGAATTCAATCAGCGTCAATGCATTTATTAAAGTATAACTTTCAAAATATTTTTTTGATTTATAAAACGGGTAGCTAAAACAACATCCATGTGCTATATAATTCTTCTGTGCCTCTGTGAAGTCTCCCGTCATTTACTTCCTGCACGAAAAATGTTTTTCCATCTTTATATGCATGTAGGTGATGTATTCTTTTTCATAACTCATCCGTCGCACTCACATTCTTCAACTTTAAAGTCTACTTGCCTCGACTTCGCTACAGCAATAGAAGTTCATAGGGATTCTCTTATAGTCGTTCATCTAAGATGTCGTTTATTATTATTATACTCTTATTTTATAACAGCAAAATTTTACATCTAGATTTCATAATTTTAAATATTTTTTCTAGTTACAAAAATCACGTTAATAGTTAATTATGATGAATTTTATAAACATTTTTATTTTTATTTTAACAATAAAAACATTTTTATTGTTTAATCTTCTCCACGATTTTTAAAGATCCGTAAGTATTTTTTAAATGTAAATTTAAAGAGAATGCATATATGCCACAATATTAAAGGAGAAGTTTTAATGAATTTTTACATGAGATATACCCAAACACTTCAGTACCAGGAAATAAATGAACTATTCATAGTGTTGGAGGAAAAACTGATCGTAAATTTGCATCAAGATATGTGGTTGATTCACAACTATTTTTTTGTGGGATATGAAATTTTCCATTTTCCAGTTTGAAGGATTTATTGTTGTTGTTAGAAAGAATATATTAGTTCGAAGACCCTGGTTAGTTCTTTTTCATAGATTTGGGTCTCCAGTTGTATGCAATTGATTTGAACACTTTTTGTAGTGTACATGTTTTTTGCAATAATGAGCAACTCATGTTACATTATAAGAAACATTTCCTTCATTCGTGTGTAATAACACGTGTGCTAATTTATTTTTTTACATAAAATATTTATTTATGTTAAATATCCGCTTCTCCCCAGACCCCAATGCATGGTCTTAGCACCCCAATCTTACGCTCTAAGTATTAGTGCTATTTACTTCTATCATTATTATATTATTTAATTGTGTTTAAAGCTCTCAAAATATATCCTTGAAACATAAATTTAATGAGTGTCCCACGCATTACATTCTTGCACTCTATTACTTGTCTTATCTTACCGATTAAGAATGAGGAATGTTTTACTAGTATGACATTACACTGTTTTTCTGTTATGTAGCCATTAACGAGTAGTATTTATTTTGTTATTTCCACCAAACGTCACTTAAATTCACTATTCATGAGTCGTCCGTTTTTGTAGCCAACGATCTCATTTGTGACTTCATTTGAGAAGGAACGCCCACCTGACTTCAAGTTTAAACTGACATTCTTGTCGAAAATGAAGAGTCCGCTTGAGTGTTCCCCAAGCTTTCGGGGAGCGTCTCAATGTCGCCTGCGGTACTGGTCACTCCACGGTCGCCCCATAAACGCTTTCATGAGTGGGACTCTTATAGGGAGCATAAAGAAAGCTTCGTAGAGAGCCTACCGAAATCTCTCGGAACGCTTCTTCAACTCTTTGTTACCGATGCTTTGAATCGTTTTGCAGATGCTCGGTCGTTCTCAGTTGAACGCTCGCGGGACGTTTCACGAATGCTTGACGCTCGGGAAGCCAAATTGGGTTACTTGATCTGTAGGCGCAAACCCTCTGATACATTGTGCCATCTTTAAACATTACATGATTTTTGCATCTTTAATCATTACATTTAGGAAAGTCTGTAGTTTGGTACAAGTTTAAAACATTCATTTCAGATTGTAATGTCACCCGTAATTATTACGTAATTCAACTTTATTATGCATTGTTATGTAATTATGTAGGCATATATTCTGTGTCACGACAAAACATGAGGATTGTGTATGTATATTATTACCCTTAACATTATTTCATTTCACTGTAATTTCAATCGAATGAAGGTTAAGTATACATAATCCATTTTAATATACTATCAAATAAAAGTGCGTGGTTAAGCTGGACAAATGATAATATTGTTCAACATATTTTTCATGATCATGTACTAAACTATATCAAATTGTACATGAACACCGTAGAAATTTATTGATGAAATATATTGAACATATACCAATAAAAATAAGTTTCATAGGTATGATCTAGCTATATTTTTTATACAGTTCATTTTGCACTTATAATAGTAGGGTCCAGCACTTGACATTCGAGAGTCAGTTTTCATTACATAGCTTTTTAATAACTACAAACCATCTTCAATCGATATAATATTTCCAACTAAATAAAAAATATAAGCACATTTATCATTGTTGGAAAATAAACTATTCTAAGCTCTTAGGTTATTACATATCATTTAGTTATATTTAGTTATTACATATTATAATAGTTATTACACTGCATTTTCAATTTGTTTTTAATTTTTGGGTTTTAACTCAACATTTTTGCTTGTAAATTTTTCGTCAAGACATCTTCATCCCTGTCGAGTCTGAAGTTGTATGTCTCCCGGATATCTACCACAATAATATGTCATAATTCGCAATACAATGATTTTCTTATAGAAAAAAATTGGTGTTCTATTATTGACATAGTATAGACTGCCGGATGTAAATATAAAAAAATTGTTTGTTTAGATAAATGTTAACAATTTTTGGGTGTTTCGCTTACACTCGTTTATTTCAATACATTATTTGGTGAAAAATTAGATTTAATTTTTTTGATATAACGTGTTACTCTCCCACTTCACAAATCATTTGTAACAAAAATTTCCAAGTATGAAATTTCCCAAACTTACTCATCTGTTTATAATTACCCCTGACACAACTAAACGAATTCTCTCAAAGTACGGGGATATATTTTTAACTGTAGGAACTTTAAATTGTATTTTGACACTTCTAAATGCATGTCTACATTTTGTTTCAGTTTAATATTTACATTTACCCAGTATCCTCATTTTTATTCACGTATTTTGGTACATATGGCGTAAAACACGGATATTTTATTTATTATCAAAACATTCTGGAAATCAAAAATGAGTCATTTAATTTTTATTTTACATATTTATTTTACTTATTTCACCGTATAAACCCTTTACATAACCACATATTAATACTTACTGTAATTTCATTGAACATCATGCACGATAATATCAAACCAAAATGTATAAGAACGAGGAGAGATAAAAGCAGATCACGTACATCAACTTTTACAGAAAGAATTAGAGCGATCGTTTCTACCAACTTTTCTATCGCACTGGAGAAGGTGAGCTTAATTTGTTTTTCAGAGGAAATTTGTCATCAGCTAGAACATTTGCTTTTTGCATTATCAATTATTTACAGTATTTTTTAATTCATCTCCCAGCACTTGTTGATAATACATGAATTATCTTTTACGCTTCTTTCCTCCTACGTCAACTTGTAACAACATACACAGTATAACTTTTTTGTTGTTGGCTCAAAGTATGTTCCTTATTCTAGAAAATTGTGTTTCATATTTTTAAAATATTCATCAAATATTCTAACATCTCCTCGTAGAGGTCAGGCAATTATTACAATTTTTCTTCATTTTCACTTTCTTGCATTTCCTTCTCTTTCTGCATCTTTTTTGTATTTTACAGTGTGTCAGCTTTTGGGATTTTTTATGTCCCCTTCTTCGGATATCAACCACCTTGTAGTATGTAGATAGTTATAACAACATTTGCTCATAACCTGTGTTCTACCAAAATTAACTCAGAAAAAATTAACAGAATATGATGAATATATGAAAGTGCTACATGTGAGGAAATTCAAGTTAATTCAGATATATATCAACTGTATGTAAAAACTGTGCTTCTCTAATAGCAACTAAATATGTGTAAAATTACCCCGGTCCTCGAAAACAGTGCGGTGAATGCGCTTTGGGAGACGTTCAACAGCGTTATACCAATGATTTTCTGTTATTTTATACATTTTTTGACCATATTAAATAACAAAAGAAGCGCACATTTCAATGAATTGTACTCTGTAGTACTACAATACAAAGTAGTACAAATTTATACTTACAATAGAAGCAGTGCAGTAACTTCGAATTTCAATCTTCTGGTTGACTGAATTTGTATAATGTATTTCATCAATTGCAGGGTTCAAAAGCACAGAATTTATGTATTTCCTCCACATACTAACATTTTGACTATCTTTTAGTTTTTCTGACCATGGAAACCCAATCAGTTGTTCACATTTGACTATTGTTTACAATTATACTGCTTGACCCTACCCTTCTGAAACAAATGTACCCCCCACGGGGCTTACATCTAGTAAGTAAGTGTTTGGTAAACACTGGGCCCCGAGCTGAGTCTGGCATTACTTCCACTTACTTGTGCTAGGCTCCTTCCTTTCTCTTTCCTGACCTTCCTTGGTCGCCTCTTGTTCTTTTCGATTCCGACGCTATTAGGGCTAGGTTCCGACGCTATTAAGGTATCTTTCATTTTCCTCATTTTTTGTAATGTTTTGATATATGTTTTAAGATATTGTAATTCAGGAGGGATTTTAGTGGGTATGGTTGAGTCATTCGGCGAGTCCCACACTCGGGGAGAGTCATGTTGGCTCTCCCTAGTGCGTAACTGCATTTTCCCTACCTGTACAGAATTTTAGGGCTCTAATGACCTCAATGTCGACGAGCCGTGAAGACCAAAACAATAATGAATCAAGTGAAACAATGATTAGTAGGCTAAGTGTTTCAAACTCCTTAAACGTGTTCCACAAAATGAGTGTATTTTTTGATTGATTAGAAAATAATAATGATGAACAGGTTGGTCAAAGAGGTTATGTTTCACTTCATTTAATGTCTTCAAAAGAAGAATTTGAACGATGAATAGTTATAAACGGTTTCCAATTAGCATGAAAAAATTCTTACGACTCAACAATTTTATCTTGAATTGCTGTTTTCATAATCTGGCTTTATTAGTGATATTTCTTTATGGACGACTCATTCAATTTATTAATATTGATTTTATTTTTGCGGCGGGAATAGGTCTTCAACGCTTTTCATTGTATGAAATGTTTATTATAAGCCGTTCAAAATAAATTTTGTATTTTATAAAATAGTATTTTGTTCATTTTTCACATTTAATCATTTTTGTAAATGTTAGAAAAAATATTTCCTTAATGGCGTGTTCGTAATTTAACCTTGGCTTTTCTCGCCAACTCCATAATGTTTTCCATCAGAATTACAATTTTTGAGCTTAAAACAATCAAAAATGATTTTTTTTGTAATTTGCATGATCTTTGCTAATTATATCTAGCCGAACGTTTGGGAGCGCTCCGTGGACGTTGTAAAGTTATTTTGACGCGACGCTCTAAGGAAGCTTCACGATAGATTGTTGGGCGCTATCCTAGAGCTCTCTCAGCGCTCTGGTTGTGCTCGCAGAGATCGGAGGATTCCTGCACGCTCTAGGTCGGACGCTTCCCGAGTCCTATAAGATAGTATAACGCGAACTTGTGGGACGCTCTACTGTCCAATAAAACCTCGCACGGAAGCTTGATGGAACCTTGCAAGGTGCTCGCAGAAGTTCAACAGCAATTTACGGGTTCTTCACGCGGGCGCTTGACCCTAGCTCCCCGGAAGCTCCAATTTTCGACAGGGATCTGTTTCTTACATTTGCTGCTATGAGATTATTTTCTAGTCGAGACAGATACATGTTCATACAAGGCCATTCCTGCTTGGCTTTGAAATATTTGTGAATTCATAATTTATTTTAAAATTTATGACATGGTGGTACATTATATGACTTATTAATTTATGACATGGTGGTTACAAATTTGAAGTACAACGTGTGATGAAATCAAATGAAAAGCTATAATACCTAACTACGCCGAAGTCAAATCAAGTAGGTGAATAGAACGACATTTTTTATATAATATTACGAACAAAACATGAACCTTATATATTAACTAAAAAAATGTCACTATAAAAATGGCAAAGATGGTAGTAGTAAGATATATAAACAGGAAAGGTGTCGGGGGAGGGGGGGAGAGTTCACTTGGAGTCTGCAAACCTCCAGACCTGAGACAGGACACCGGAAATATATCCGGTTCACCTTACTTTCTCGGTGCCTTCACCCAGTAAAAAGTAATTAATGGACCATCTTCGTTTCAAGTTCGTAAAATGGAAATATGGATTAGAATTCTGTTAGTTACTGGAATATTGACATTGCTTCTTTTACCGTCACCCTTCGTCGTCCCACCTAGTGAAGATCAGCCAAAATTACTATCACTTGTGTTATTTATCTGAGTCGACAGCGACGAATTTAGGGGACACGAAGGAGTAGGAGTCGGCGCTGTCGATGTCCTACGTCAAACCGTTGATGATCCCAGTCCATCCCTTATTCTATATAAAAGATTCAGTACTTATAGAACATCTTAGTTCTTTGCCTTCGTCGACTCATAAGATTATCTATAACATTATTTACCAAAAAGCGTTTTCAAAATTTTTTTTATATAAAATACATACATGAATTACGCTCCACAAAGTTATCTAACATATTTGAATTATAATGAACTGATTTAATTCGGTAACAGAGGGCAAATACATCAAATATTTGTATATCTTTAATAATATTTTAATAAATATATCACAGAATATATATACATAATAATAATCACAGAATATTTTAATAAATAACGAGAGTGTTTCTTTCGGGTTTCTTCGTAGGGTTGTTCTTCCCGGTATCATTTCTGAAGGTGTGATAGGTTGTAATAACGTAAACCGTTGTAGCTAACCAACAATAAAGAAATGACGACGCTGTACAAGGGCCAATCATCACTGCTTCAAGCGAACAATGCTTTCTCCCGAACGGAGGTCCAACCGCCTTCTCCTGCTTTGAAAAACGTCGTCACTTCCATCGCCTGCAAACACTTCTCGGAATTTTCGAGCCCTGCGTTGCTCCCCGTCCAGCCATTATGTAAATGTCAGCGGCGCGCACCGGCTGCCACCTCATAAAGGAAAGGCGGGCGGCAGATGTCGATTGCAGGGTCTCCTCCTAGTCTGCCTCCCGCGCCGCAACCACCATCGCCGCTAGCATCCCCGCTCCCACCCCGTCCCGTTCCGTCATCGTGCTTCACCATCATGCCCCTCCTCAACCCCCTCTCGCGGGGTTCTAAACACGTGCCTTGTATGTCTGGGATTACTTGAAAGCAGGGCGTGTATATCTGTGTTTGCTGCATCACACGAGAAATGGAATGTTCACGGATCAATCATCGTGATTTACCTTCGCAGTCCGCAAGATCACTCTCAAAAGAGGCACTGAAAAGGTGAACCTTCAAGCAAAAGTATTAAAACATGAATGGTTTACACTTGAACTCGCCTCGCAAACAATAACGCCATTACAAGTCAAAAACATGATAGTCACTACCCTGATATGCATTTTCTGTGCATGAAATGAAAATGAATTGTTTTAATGATCGCTCCTGAAAATTGTAGTCTTTAAAAAATGTAATGGGATGCTTTAAGGTCAATTTCTATCCCCGTGTCGGTTTAGACAATGGAGATTATGGAGTGGGGTATTAAGTATTGGTGACGGTATCACTATTTCATTCTCTCGAGCAATGCCAATTTTAATTATTAAGCTAGTAAACTGATAAAATAGAAGTAATAAGATACACTTACAAATTCTATTTTATTGTTTCCAAGGCACTCGAAGGGAGTGCTCCAATAACAATCAGCAGAGAATGAAATCTCTTCACTTAACTCTCTTCTCTTAATAATTATCAAATTATAGAATAATTATCAACATAGGGTTGTAGTATTAAGAAGCATGATTTCGAGCCTTGTACCCATGTAGAAATTTCGAGTCGCAACGACGTCGCTGCAACATCGTCAAAGTTGTACCAACGACAAAAAACGCCGAGAAGACGTTGCCAACGCTTACGCGTGTAACGTCGATTCAACGTCGAAGAACGGTGTCTTCACAACGTCGTAAAAACACTTATTCGACGCCGGGTAATTACGCCACGACAACGTCGTCAACCCGTACGTATGCGACCACGCAAAATAACATTTTTTCGGCGCTGACAACTCGTCGTTGCATGATATTCTTGACGATGTTAAATTATCATTTTTATTACAACATTGATAGATATTGTCCGACGTTACCTTGTAAAATTATATTCTAGAGGCGTATAACACACATTTCTATAAGAACGTTGTTTTTCAACCTTCGTCTTCAGGCACCAGACTGCGGCGTGCTTTGATCCTATATTCTTTGTCAAGCGAAGACGCTACCACTGAGCTACTGCAACGTGGTTGTATAAGCCACGTTTTATCCCCTGTTGATTGCTCTCTCGTACTATTGGTACCATGAATAGTAAACAAGTAAAATAGTAATCTCCGAAAACACTTAAAAAATAAAAGATAGGATGTTCTCGGCAAAATTCATTCTTAGCGAAAAATGAACCCAAGTAGAGTTTCCGTTTCACTACCAGATGGCAGTGGAAGACGGAACATCGAAATTGCGAATGTGGTTCCACCAATAGGGTTGCAATCAAAGAGAAATGGACCCCAATTTACGGGAGCGGACACCCATACACTATTATTATTATTATTATTATTATTATTATTATTATTATTATTATTATTATTATTATTTTATTCCATTTAGGATCTCAGCTGTTTCTGCTGGTCGTAGTGAGGTACGGGCTACACCAAGCATTATTATTATTATTATTATTATTATTGCTGCTGCTGCTGCTGCTGCTGCTGAGTGTAGACATGCCTGTTGTGTGCTCCGCTAAAAAGTCGTAAAAAGAAGTTCGAAAAGATAAATTAATAGTTTTGAAGTGACTAGGCAGAACATAATTAATTAGAAGAGTAATCTGAAAGTTTGAAAAAAGAAAATTTCAAATGTTTTTTTGGGTGAAAAAGGAAAATTAAAGTTCAGAAGTACAGCGTAAGCATACGTGGCAACGTGGCAAGAAGAAAACAGCTGGTTAACACGTAAGAAGATTAGTGAAGCTTGTGTTTGTGAAAAAGTAGGCAAGGTTTTTGGTATTGTCTTTAGTTTTTCTTTTGTTTATTTATCAAAATGAAGTGTGGACATTGCAAAGATAGAAATTTTAGAGCAAGAGGTGTTTTGCCACGGATGCAAGAACAACTTGCACTTCGCTTGTTCGATAAGAGAAGGTACTCTGCGAGCAAAATCTGAGAAGGAAAAAAGAGCGTGGAGATGTGCTAAATGTAGGGTTAGTAGGGTAAACATCAAGGAAGACAATACAAGTGAAAGTGAAGATGCAAGAGAAAAAGTGAAAGAAATAGGTAATTCAAACTTAGAGAATAAAATAGACGTAGTACTGAAAGAAATGAAAGAAATTAAAATAAGTTTAGAGTTTCTAAGTGAAAGATATGACTTTTTGTGGAAGGAAATAAATGCACTTCTTAAGTAAATTAAGTAAATATCAATTAGGTAAATTTAAAAAGAAAACCATGACAGATACGGACTATAATCTAAAGGAAATAAAGGAAAACAAAATTTTAGATAATAACAATAGTTTTAATCAATTTATTGAAGAAAATCAAAATAATGTTAATTATTTGCATCTTAATATCAGTTCAATAACAAAATATTGGGACCAATTGAAAATATATTTAGGAAAAATTATTCAGATGTTAGATATAATCATTTTTAGTGAAGTAAATATGACGGAAGAAAAAATGACAAAAGAGTATGAATTTAATGATTTTAATAGATTTAAGAAGTTAAGAAACAGAGAGAAAGGTGGAGGAATCATCATATATGTAAAAAAATGCTAAAATTTTGTTGTTAAAGATAACAAAGAAACAAACTTTGAACTCCTAAAAGGAGAATTAAGCTCAGGAAAAAATGTAATATCTCGAATTTGGGCAATGTATATGCCTCCTAACACGAAAATTAAAAGTTTTATAGAGGAATTCAACAACTTATTAAGTAAGGTAACAAGTAAAAACTTAATTGTAATTGGAGATACTAATATAGATACTCTCAAGAAAGAAAACAATCGAATAGCTTCAAAATTCTTAAATGTACTGACAGTTAATAATTTGCATCAATGTATAAATAGCGTTACGAGAGAAGAAATAAAGAATAATACAACCACGCAATCTTGTATAGACCATATAATGGTAAGAGGAAATTATAAAAGTTTAGAACCATTCATATACAAAGTTAAAATCTCAGATCATTATGTCATGGGCATATCCATAGAATACTCAAATATTAAGGTAAATAAATGTGCTGAAAAAAGTCATAATAAAAACTGGTATATACATAAAAAAGTGCTTAATAGTAACTTAAATAAATTAAATTTAGACATTCTTAAGGAAAAGGAAGCTAAAGAAATATATGACAAAATAAGTGAAACGTTTAAAAAATCAACATTTGAAACAAATGGGTAAATAAAAAGGAAAAACAACAATATTAAACCATGGATGAACGAAGAGTTAAGAAATGTATTATTCAAAAAAGATACAACCTTTAATAAATGAAAAAAAACAGCTGTATCAAATGTAGAAGCTAAAAATACACTAAGATTAGAATACAAAGCACTAAGAAATAAAATCAATTCCCAAATTACGGCACAAAAAAGAATATACTATTCTAAACAATTTGAAAGTAATAAATTTAATGCCTAGAAAACATGGCAAATTATAAATGAATTAGTAGGTAGCAAAGAAAAAATACCTTTAGACAAAATTATAACAGAAAAAATAGGTAAAACTGATAATATTAAAAACAAGTAATAATTTTGCATACAATTTTAAAAATCAAATTGACAAAATTTCATACAATTGTAAAATAGAAACCTTCAATGGTAATAAAAATAAATCAGAATTAAATTCTTTTTATTTACCTGAAGCAGATGAAGATGAGATAAAAAATATTATTATAAAAATGGATAATAAAAAAGCGCCAGGTACGGACCAAATTAAAATAGAGCATATTAAAGATAATGGAAAGGTATTATTGCCACTAATTAGTGATATAATCAATAAATATATACAAACAGAAGAATTTCCAAGAAACGTAAAAGAAGCTATTATAAGACCAATTCATAAAGGGGGTTCTTACTTAGAATATAAAAATTATAGATCAATTTCAATTTTAAATTCAATAGGAAAAATGTTTGAATAATACATTTTGCTTAAATTAACAAATTACATAGAAAAAAATAATTTAATAATAGAAGAACAATTTGCTTACCAAAGAAATAAAAGTACGACAATTATCTTAGAGAATTTTTCAGATTTAGTGAATACACGATTAGATAAGGTGGACATATATTAATATTATCTATAGATATGTCCAAGGCATATGATGTGATCAATCATGAGAAATTAGTAAATATTTTAGATAAGATAGGAATTAGAGGAATTACATCAAAATTATTAGAAAGTTATCGAAGTGAGAGATCTTTTAGAGTCAAAATTGAGAATAATTATAGTGATAAAATAAGTATGGATAAAAGTATTCCTCAAGGCAGCTTTCTGGCTCCATTGCTGTATATAATTTATGTGAATGATGTAAAAAAATGTTTCAAAAAGTGTAAGTTTTTTATATATGCCGACGACAATTTAATTATATCTTGCAACAAAGATCATACTAAAGCAAAATGAGTTTGAGAATTTCCAAAAATGGACACATGACAAAGGATGCACCATAAATCATAATAAAACAAAATTACTTCATATAACTACTTCACACACTAAAAGAATAGACTCACAAATAATATTTCATAACAAAAAGTGTTTCCATAAAAATTTTCAAAATTGTTAGTGTTCAGATAACATTGAAGAAGTAAACGATCTAAAATACTTAGGTATAATCATTGACAAGAATTTTCTAAGGAAAGACCATACTTCAGATGTTGCAAAAGAACTGAGAACTTATATATAGAGGATGGAAAGAATAAAAGATATAACACCTAAACATATACTTAAATTAATCTATTTTGCACTTTTTGAATCAATTCTAAGATCCGGGATTACCATATGGGGCTCAACATCAAATTCACATATAAAATTTTTACAAACATTACAAAATAAGGCACTTAAATGTTTCAGTAAATGTAAATATAGTAATATGAACGAAATGAATGTAAATGAAAAAATTCTAAATATAAGAAAATTATATGAATTTGAATTGTTAGCAAAAAGTAGGTTTAAGGAAAATCAAATAAAAACACATGAACATAAGTATAAAACAAGGAAAAAATATAATTTTCAGGTACCTACAGTATTTAATAAATATGGAGAAAGGAAAATAGATTATATGACACCTAAACTTTTAAATAATTTACCAGACAGTCTGATTAAAATAGAAACTAAATTTAAATTTAAAAAGGAACTAAAAAGTGGATGTTAGACAATAATAAATAAAAATAATAAATGTAAATATTTCCATGTAAACACGATTAGATTGAATTAATTTCTGTAATTACATCATAACACAGATAATAGTGAGTAATATATAGAAAGCAGAAGAAAAAGAATATAAGGGAAAAAATTATATTATTTCTGCTCCTTTTATTTTTCATGTAAATAGTTAATAAGGATATTGAGTTTTAAGGTTATGAAATTGATAAATGTAAACTAACATATGCTAATTATGTAATCGATATGCAGTAGTAGTAGAACAACTAATATAATATAAAACAAATATGGAAATCTCTCTGACAAGTTCCTGAGAACTTAGAGAGATTTAAAATATATAGAAAGTTTGTATGTAGTCTATTTAAAGATGACCTTAGCATTATACAATACATAGTAGTAACATTTTTATTTATTATACAAGAAAACTAAAAGCAAATACATTTTGTAAACATCTAAATACATGTAAAATAAATTGTATACATGCTAACCAAAGCATGTGATTCTGTAAACATTATCATTATTATTATTGTTTTCTGAAGAACTTTTGTGTAACTATTATATAACTTTTGTATAAATTTTGTGTAAAACGTTTTATATAACTGTTTGAAAAGAACTGGGAAATAAACATCAATTTCAATTTCAATTATTATTATAACTGAGTCGTCTCAACGTTGTATAACGGAGATGTCTCAAGTCGCATAACTGAGTCGTCTCAACGTCGTGTAATGGATTCGTCTCAACGTCATATAATGGATTCGTCTCAACGTCGAATAACGGAGTCATCTCGTCTTCAAGTTACGGACGATCAGACGTCAGGACTGAGTCGTTTATTCGACGTCGATTTTCTACACGATCTCGACGTTGAGACAATGTAGTTTATTTATCTTCGTCTCGACGTCGCGTGACGACGTTTCGACTTCAAATTCCGGGAAATACGACGTTGGAATGACGTTGTTTATTCGACGTCGCTCTTCGACTCGATTATGACGTCGAAATAGTCGATAGTCGGTTCAACGTCGGCGATTTCTGTGTGGGTATGCTCTAGAGCAGAGGATGTCAACGGGAGCAAACATGGGCATTTGAGCACGGTGTGCTCAGGTACGGCACGCCGTGAACGCTGCCTGTTTGCGAAGCTTCAGCCGGAGTTGGCTATTATGCTACGTCTAATGACAATTGCGTTTGCGGAGCGGAGCGATTTTCTTGCTCAAGAATCGCTCTGCATGTGCTATGACACACTTGCGGAGCGAGCGTCAGCGAGCAGTAGTAGGAGAACGTGAGTAGGGGTGGAAGGAACAAGGTCACTACAGTACGAAATCTGACATGCTTCGTGCATGTCTTGTACATATCACTCATGCAACTGCCCACTACCTACACAATGCTTTTATAGTAAAACACATAGCAATATGTAATGAAAACGTTTAAAGTAATATTTATTGCTTATTGTGCAGTAAGCTCCACGGTGACTATTTTCGGAATTTTTTAAATAATAGAAATTGACCTACTATACACAGATGCCAATTTACAGTATTAGTGAAATGTACTTAGATAAATAAATAACAACTTAGGACCTTTTTACGAGCGTTTACGATATATATTGTGCGTATTATAATATGTTCGTGCACGTTCCTTGTTGCAATTTGTTCATCTAACGACGACTTAAACACCAAGTCGTAACGTTGTGTATTTTAATAAGAACAATATACTATATTGTAATCGTCCGTAAAAAGGTCGTAAGTTGTAATTTATTTATTTATCATATATATAATGGACGTTAATAGTACAATACATAATTATTTAATTGAAATATAATTCCCTTTTAAAATGTACTCTTACCATGTAATTTATCAATAATTATTGATAGAAAACTACCTTCCAAAATATTTAACATAATTGACTTTATATTTTTTGTTCCAAAACAGTTAATTTTTAATAATAATATAAATTTATAACTTACACATTAAATAAGACCAACTGAAGGACAATCTTTCATCAATGTTCAAAACTTGTTAATATCATATTATTTTGACAATTAAAAGAGAATTGTACACACAAAATTACTCAATATTTTGAAAATTCCGTACTACGAGTTCTATTAGATTTCTAGGAAGTCGTGTTTACCGTTTCAAATACACGGACAATCAAAAACACAACACAATGCAAATTCACAATATGACACAAAGATTCACAATGACTTCACAGAAATAGTACGACATAGAGCTCAAATTGAGGAACAGGTAATTGAAATGTTAAGTTTTGAAATATAGACGTGAAAATGCGCATTTCTCACTTCTTAACAAAAAGTACGTCAAAAAATTTGACAATTTCATAACGAAAATCTCAAAAAACTAAAATACGAACAGAAGATTACACGAAGAAATCAAAAATAGAAAAACACGAAAATAAGAAAGCTTCAGAAAATTGTAAGAAGAAATGCACGTTGCATTTTATCCTTGTTCCCATCATTGTTCTTATGATATTTCAGTTAGTTAAAATGGTCCCCAAAATATTGTAGGCCTAATATCTTGCTGTAGATAAGACAGTTGGTCTAGTGAAAGTGGTCGCTACTTCAATAAAACCAAATAACAAAAATATTTTCTCTTTTGCATTGTTTCTAATCGTATTTATTTGTAAAGAAATATTTTTGTGTTGCTACTTGTATGTACTTCGCAATCTAATTGACGAACATTCTCTTAGTATCGTTTTGCTCGGTTTTGCGAAAAATGTTAATTACCTATCATAATGAACTACTGATAAAGTGATACTATGAATATATTTTTAGACAATAAACTGAAATTTTTGAAGTAAGCATTTAAACCATTGCGATTCGAAATGCATTAATAGTAAAATGTGTATTCTTGCATAAATCGGGTCACGTAAAGATTCAGCGATCCTATTTCAGAAATATATATATATATATATATATATATATATATATATATATATATATATATATATATATAATG
>NNCF01127139.1:1102044-1245385 GCA_002313205.1 Laupala kohalensis | reverse complement strand
TATTATTATTATTATTATTATTATTATTATTATTATTATTATTACTACTACTACTACTTTATATAAATTCAATTCTATGCCAAGAATCAGTCTTGCGTACCTCATCTTGATACTTAGCTAACTCAAAATGTTTGGTATTATTATGCCACAGTAAATTAAATTTCGTTATGTGGATGTAATATTTTGCTTTTGGCCACATTCTACCAAAAGATATACATTCTCGCAATTCTGAGCGAGAAGACGTGGAGAATTTTGAATTCTGAACAACTCGTTTCTTCCGCCTAGCAACTGACCATTTCGGAGCTATGCTGTTTCTGTCTGCTCCAGCCGCTTGCCCTCCTGCACCACGGACTTCGTTGCTCGCGATAGGCCATGTAAACGGTCTGCTCTAGAGTAATGGTGTCCAATCGAAATTAACGAGAGGCTATATTTCATAGTAAGAGGAGGTGGAGTGAGATGGTGTCGGATAATTTTCCTTTTACTATTTAAGAAAAAGATTTTGAAAATAATACTTGAATTCACATGATGTTGCATTACCGATTCCATTATTGCACACATTTTCGTTGATTTATTATTACAAAGAAGCACAAAATGCACAAAATTTGAAAACGAGGTAAAATGTATTATACCTAGTTTCTCTTCAGCAGTAATTAATTTGTTATTGAACTTCAGAAAGAAGAATTTTCCTTCATCCCTGAACTGTTCTTACATTTGCTTTTTTGTTTTGAAAAAAAAAATTGTATTATTTTGTGGGGCTCTAGGGCTTGTCAAATATTTCTCACAGCATTTTTATTATTATTAATATTATTATTATTATTATTATTATTATTATTATTATTTTGTCGTCGTTATTGTTTTTGCATGGCGGAAGAGAATTCAATTATTAGGGAATTTTCACCAACAATCATTTAAAATAAAATATTGCGATCGCTACGACTGTTTTAAAACGTGTGTTGCGTGTAGATAATTTGTCTACTTTCTCTCCTAAAACTCGTTTTTATTAAAAAAAAACAATTATTACTTACGCGGTTCTGATGAATAAAAACTATATATTTTCTTTCTTTTAAATGCGCAAGTTGATATGTAACCTAAAGATTTTTAAAATTTCAGTTACGTTATTTGAAGTTCATTTATTTCTTTGGATTAAGTATTAGAGACAATGTAATTAAAATACATAGTAATACAAATTATACAAGTTATAAAAGTGGTTATGGAAAATTAAATATTATATATTCTACGTGAGGATTTAATTTTAATGACCAGGGGAGCAAAAGTTCATAGGTAATCTGCGTGGAACACCTACCTTGTGTAATGACTCGTCACCTATTGTTTGTTTTTTAAGTACACAATTTTCCGTATGTCTGTAACATCGTTACGTGCACTTAACATTTTTGATTGCTTTCTTCCCCATATCATCCGAATTTTCCACAATCCGGTTTACTGTCGGTCCCAATTAAATCTGGATGTATGACTTCTACTGAAATAGGATATTTCTCATAATACGTTGTTCTTTATATTTTATTAACATTTATAGGATCGTAACGTCCAATGCTCAGGCTGACTCCTTTGAAAACTATTCAACAAATTATAGTTTACATTTCAAAACATTAATTTTTATATTACACTTCCTTCTAAAATGATCTTTATGTGATGTATGGAGAAATCACACATTTTTATGTGATATATGAAGTAAGACGTTTTAGGAAGATGTATTAGTACGTGTTCCCTGTAACATACTTTTTCAGTTCGTAAAAACGATTTTATGTCCTTCACAAGAATTATTTTCCAAAACAAACAAAGAGATTATATACTTGAGGGATTAACCACTTCGCTGAGCTTTAAGATACCCTAAAAACTTGGGAAAGGTCTTTCTTAACACTGTTGCTATTGTAGGAGCAAAGATGTAAATGCCATAAGGAGTTTCTTCCTTAAAGGAGAGAGTGGTGGCCACATGTCCGCGTGTGGTGATTCTTCCGGGAAGTCTTTCCTCTCGGGGAATATATCCCGTCGATGTGTGACTGAGGCAAATTGAGGGGGAGACTTTTACGAGACCGCAATAAAGCATCTTCTATAACTCCCATGTCCAATAAAACGCGCTTGCTGGCAAGAAACTGGTGGTTCCGGAGGAAGTGACAGCGATGGGGAAGTGAAGGAATAGTCTTTACCCTTCCTCTCACAATCATTTTGAGATCCTAATCAAGGGCTCCGCCAATCACCCTAGTGAGGAACAATAATGAAACTAGTAGTGCAAAACCATTGCACACACTTTCTCATATACGTTTCTCCATCTGTATCATAGAGTGGCAAAAATATCGTATAAGTGTTATGTAAATGTAATTTCGTTGAAGACAGAAATTGATTTATTGTCGTATCTGTAGTGCGTTTGTTGTCCTCCTATGTATTTCACCATTATCATATCTATGATTTCAGTTTACGAAAAGTGTATTATACGTCTGCATGGTCCATTTATACTGCTAAATATTATTCAAGCGTCTTGAAACAGTAAACTAATGTGTAAGTGTAGCAGACAGAAATTATTTTACTGCGTCTATACCAAACTTTCAAGCGAAATACCGCTAATGCGGATGTAATGCATACTAATTGTACCTTACGTACAGAAAATTTAAGAAAAACCGTTGGAGCCGCTTTTGAGAAATATTTGAAAGAGTAATATGACCTTCATGTGAAGTACCCTTTTTTTTTTAAGTAAAAAAATCCGAGCACGTGCATCGACTACAAGTAAATTCTACTGTAAATACGAAATATGAATTAAATATATTCATCCATTTGTACAGAATCGCTGAAGACGGACGGACGGGCGGACGTTATGCCAAAAACCACTTTTTCTGAATCAGAGTTAACCAATATGGATAATTCCGTCGACATCTCGCTTTCGAATTTTTTCACGATTACAAAACTTTATATATACTATGTATATGAGAAAGTAAATGTTGAAACACATGTTCGATTTTCTGTAAAAGTTAACGTTTGTTTGACTTAGTTTTAAAAAATTTCATTACTTTTTTGCACGACATGTAACGTTTATACGATATACCGGTTCTATTTGTCATCACCGCCATTAATAGCATATAACCACACTGAGATACTTTTGCATTGTTGTCAAATTTCTTATCTCTAGGAACAGTTCTCACGGTGTCTAGACTGTCAGCTCGTCCACTTTGGCAACTTTTAGAAAAGTCTGGTCTGCTGCCGATTCTCTTTTCATTCATACTTTTGTTCACAATGTTTAGGTCCCCAGCTCGCTTCAACAAAACCATGTTTCGAACACGTTAAAGCTTCTGGCACACAGGACGCGATCTGTCGCTGCCCGCCGCGGTTCGGTAATGTTTGTATGACAACATTGCATCGTTCCTGTCACACACAAGGCGTTCTGTCGTAGCGACACGGCCTTGACAGCGGCGGCAGGCGGTACGTTTGCACAAATTCACTAAAGTAACGCGCGATCCAGGCGGTCTACATCAGTTCGTTGAGAGGTTTGATCAAGATGGGAGAAGAAACTGAACTGTTGATAGCAAAAGTACGCGATTTTGTGCAACACTTGTCACCAGTTATGTAAAATTTGGTGAAAAAGAAACATAGATCGTGATTGCAGAAGAACTGAACATTTCTAGTAAGAACAAATATGTTTTTATCTCACAATATAACTAGATAATGGTGTTGAATTCGTTTTTTAACTTATAGTTGACTATAACTTTGTTTCTAATTCACAATATAATTTCAAGTTTCACAATTTTATTTCACAAAATGATTTTATTAGGTAGCTATTATCTATTATTAGGTACATCAAAAAAGTGTTATAAACAATATCCTATTGAAGTTACGTCATACTGTCAAAATAATTAGCAAAATTTTCGCAGACTTGGATTGCAACATTGGTTGATCTTCGATTGGTGGCATCTGTTGGTAATAGCGCTTGCATAGTCTCTGTGACTTCTTCGCTTTGATCGTTAAATGGGTGCACCCACTATTGTCTCTTCTTTTTTCCTGGTACACTAATGCAAGAAGAAGAAGCAAGAGTTGCTCCTCGTGAGAAATAGTTTTCCTAGAAAAACCTGCAAAACACTATTGCGAACTGCTCTGCGGAAAACTGTCACAACACTGAATCGCTCACACAAATATATCGCGTTGTATGTGACGCAGCCATATCGCCGACCGCCGAGAAGATCGCGCGATCGCTGCCCGCCGTGTCAGACCGCGTCCTGTCTGTCAAAGGCATAAGGCACCGTCGAATAATTACTGTTAATCGGTCTATCTCTGTAATTTTTTTCTTGAACTCTCTAAAACCCTGTTCCTTGATTATATTACAGGGATCCTTGGCCATTGTCTTCTTAGTCTATCTCTGTAGAAAGTAAAATATCTAAAAAGTGTTAATTGTCGTTGTGTCGTCCCAAGAAAGAAATGATAATTCGCTAAACACAGTCGAGCGTGCGCTGTAGAGAAATGTTCGATGTTGAGAAGTCTCTTCTATAGAGGAAAGGTCAACTATACTTGTTGAATTCCTCCTGTTTAAGAAAACTTATGACCGTCTTATTCCTTTAATGTCCAGTATGTTCAGAACATCATTGATCCAAAAAGGTATGAATAATATTCATATCTATTGGAGATGACAAGAAAGTAGAGGAACACGTGGTATCAATGTATTAGACTTTTCACTTGACAACTTAAACTGAAGAAGAGTTTACTTTGAAAATTGTTCAGATTATGATTGATAAATTCATAGAAATAGGAATGATATTTGTAATTTTTGTGAAGCTTTTTATGAATTACAGATGTAGAATAAACCAGACTCGATTCGTATATGTATGGTCGTACGAAGGATTCATGATTTATTTTTTCTTAATTAAGTTATATGATTTTACAGACAAGTTGTGATTTATTCTTGTATTAATAGTGCTTAATACAAATTTTCAGAGCACATGGGGTGGGCAAAGATTTTTATACAAGTCTCTATCAACTGTAGAAGTAGAAGTTATCACGTTTAGGTGAATAGTCGTTTAATTAAGTGTTTCATTTATTTTTAAATGAGTATTGATTTATTTAGATGATATTTGTGTAATTGTTTTAATCTTGAGTCGAGGATGAAGTAATTTCACTTGTAAACTCTCCTTTACCACCACATTTGTGCTTTTGTAATTTATCTGATTTCACATATTTGAAGCTACGGTTTCGGCATTCGCCTTCCTCAGTCATGTAGATAATGAAGCGATTCTTTTCTCTCTGCTTTAGGTTGACCGACCGTTAGATGGAAGAAAAGAAAAGTAGGAAGGAAATTTAAATTTGAATCTTGAAGAATTTACACGAATTTGCTTTTGTCGATTTAAACCGGGTGAGTTGAGACCCCTAAGGACCAGATACAACCTCATTCACGTTCTTATATATAAGGAATGTCTTGGGAGAATTTCCAAAATCAGTACTTATTAAATTAATTTTTTCTAAATTAATTTTTCTAAATTAATTTTTTTATTATTTAATTTAGATAATTTAATTAATATTATTACAGTATACAGATTACTTGGAGTTTGTAGATTTACAAGTATGTCTGAATAACAAAATCTGAAACTAATCACTGAAAATTTTACTTGGAAATTTTGTAGGATAGAAATCTATGAGTAATTTCAAATTTAAAATGACGAGAAATATAATGATTTTATTTTAGTAATGTAAAAAAAAATGCCTATTTCATATAAATAAATCGATTTAAGGTTGTAGCAGTATTCGTAGGTTAATTGTTCGAAGTTTGGGGCTAAATGCGTGCTACGGAGAAATTATTGTAGTTAAAAGTTTTCTTACTGAATGTTTTATGAAACACCAGATGAGCATAAAACCTCTAAGAAGTCTTGAGAAAAGCTTCTTGTAGTGCACTTTTTACTTTTTGGCCGCTACCTCTGTCTGCCTCCGTCGCTTGGTGCACAAAGTCTCCACGGGGTACGTCATTAGCTCTTCCACTAAGCGGGACCCTCCACACTGCACCCCTTCCAAGTTGTCTCATATACAACCGCTACCGCCCACGACGGACAGAGCTTTATTCCACTCCGAATTAACAGCAGTTTCAAGACATTAAAAGGAAGTGCTCTGAAAAATTGGAATGGAATGCCAACTAGAAATGATATTCACCGAAACATAATCTTCATCTCCAATCCTTTCGTGTAGGGAAAATGACTGACGGTACATCAGCATCTCGAACTGCTGATTTTCTATTACTCTAAAACTATATTGATAAATTCTTTTTTATTCAACCTCACAATAAAGCATCGTTAAAATTCTACACCATAGAGTGATTTGAAGATGTAATTAGGAAATTCTATTACACACATGTTCTCAGCCATCAAGGGATGAATAAGTTTTCACATTTTATGAAATGTTGTATATTTTATTTGGAATATTGAGTATTTTGAAGATTTAAGAATTCATTGCTATTAGTATTATCATCAAGAATGGGTACGCAAATTGTAATCATGGATCATAATTATGTGACATAACGATATTGATATACTGTTGAAGTGAAATGTAAGTTTCAAGAACAGATTTGTTACTGAACAGCATGACTCTCGTTTCATGAATTATAAAGTAATTTTTTTCTATCTATGATGTGAGTCCGTGATGGGAGATCGTCAATGGGACAAGGATGCTTGAACAGAATGAGGTGAAAGCAAAGGTTGAATTCGAAGGTTGAAGGGAATGAGGTGAAAAAAGTTAGTAAGCGAAGATCTAGTACTGCCCGTAAGTCACGTGATATGCTTCCAAAACATTCACTAGCCCCTATGGTGGCTCAGTGGGTAGCGTTGTTGCTCTTCACCACGTTATCCTGGGTTCATTTCCCGGTGGGGCCTGAAAAAAATGTAGCTTTTCACATGAATGTCTCAGTTCATATAGCTGTGGCAAAAGCGAACCCTCCTTCTTCTGTCAACCTCCCGTTAGTATCAATAACAAACTATTACTAACCACTTCTACTAACCACTTCTACTAACCACTTCTACTAACCACTTCTACTAACCACTTCTACTAACCACTTCTACTAACCCCTCCACGTGGGCCAAGTTGCTGGTAAACCCAGCTAACCAGCTCACCTACTAACAATAACCTACAACCCAACTCCTACCTCCTGTCGCTCCATGTAGATAAACTTCAATAGCACGCTACATTTCCCATTTACAAATACTACAATGGAAAAATCATTCACTGTTCAAGAAACTGTAAGTAAATCCGGGTGACGAAACCATTCATACATCTTTGGACATCCTTTGGTTATGAGACCGTATATACGCTAATCCCGAAGTAATCGTGTCGATTTAGCATTTCAAATTGTTGCAGCGAAAGGAAAACTTCGTCAACGTGAAAAGAGACAGATCGTCCGCTTCCAGCAGAGACAAGCACATGGGCCCAGAGCAATCTCGTGCGTGCGTCTGGAGGCGGCAGCGGGGACTGCGGCGGTGGGTCATGACACACCGCAGGGGGCAGAAGGCGGTCGCCGAACGATCCCATGCCGTCCCCACCCACCACCACCGTCGCAGCGGGACGCGTTTTCTAATTAGCGGTCTCTATTCAATTAGCCCCCGAGAGGCGGGTCTCGAACCTCGTAAAACAATGCAACGCCCAGGAAAGGCCAAAGTAAAATATCGGGGCTTGGATTAATTAGAAGCAGTGTAAAATTAAAAGAATCTTAGAGGACGTTAGCCGCCCAATTAGTCTGTCACGCTCAATGAATAGTCCTCGCAATCCACTCACGAATATGTCTAAATATGCATTAATTCCTAATGCTCCTAGGAACGGGTTTATCCCATATCGATTAAGTGTCGCAACTCGACTAAGGAATCCAAATGAAGGAAAACTAAGTCATCCTTGTTGAACTGGAATCTTAAAAACAAATTTTTCATAAAAATATGTACTGAATGAACGAAAATCAATACATTTTAAATATTCTCAAATGTGGTTTACTGAACATCTCGAGATTTCCAAATGTACTTTTATTCGAAAACAAATATGACAGTTTAAAGTACAAAATACTTTTATACTTGAATGAAGTGGAAATTGGATCCTATGACGTATTATTGTTAAAACTGTAGAACTAAGAGGAAAAAATAAAATAATGAGCGTGTTGATTTAAGATTCAGTTCTGAGAGACAGTGAGAGCGATTCTCCTGTTTCAAGGAAAAAACTCCTGGAGATCTATGGTTGCAAATTGCTTTCATTTTTACGTAAAGAGAAAAAAATGTTAAAGAATCTGAACTACTATATAAATAGAACAAGGAAAGACAAAGTTTCAGAACAATTCATTTACATACATAAAATTTCAACTTTATCACAGTTATAATGTTTTATCTCTAGATGGTGTCCAAGTGAGGAGAGGAACGTTGGTAGAGTCTAGTCAACATAGGGCAGTGTACTTCTGTGGAATAAAGGAGAAGATGGTAACTTTCCAAATATTAAAAAAAAAAACAATTCTTTTTGTCGTTGTGTTGCGATTCAATAGCTTTACAAAACTACTGTAGTGAAGTTTCACGAGAATTGATATCATACTACTCTAATAAGATTATTTCCGGATCATTGATATATTATTTCGTTGTACGTGTAGTGTTGAAGAGTTAGTTGTCCTAATAAATGCATAGTGTCAGAATAAATCATCCAAGACGAAAAATAGTACTATTTCTGTGTTTTTACTATTCTTTGTAGAGGAAGTAAAACCATCTAGTTCTGATAATGTTGTCCACTTTTTTTGTGTTTACTTTCTATCTGACGATCACCTTTACCAAAATCTGATGACCTTTTACAAAATCATTTCCTGGTTCTTCTGTAGCACCTCACTCATACTATCGCATCTAAACTTTTATCGCATACCTATCTCTTCATATAATTCATACTTAGCTCCTGTTTCCTGAATGTCCCGTCTTTGATGCATAAACACATTATGTTTAATATATTATTTCAGAAACTTTGCTCTTGCATGGCCATAAAGAACGCGGACCCGTAACACGTTCTGTTGTATTTCTTCATAATTTCTTCATGGGCACATTACATCTACCTCCTTACGTAGTATATTACGCAAATACGTTGATGGCTTTTCGATTGTCGACGCTGCAGCTTGATTACGTTAGAAGCTTCGTCCTGCGGTTGCCAGCAATCTTTGTCTTTCTCTCTCTTGCTCTCTCTTCCACGTACTCTGAAGCCGGCCACTGAGGCGAAGGTCAATATCTGTGGCCTGGAAGTCGCATTGCTATTTATACCAGGAACGGATGTGCGAGGGACGCTGTCGCACTGCCTGCCACCGCCTCCAGCACCGCGCTGGAGACGTTGTCCGAATGTCAAGAAAGTATTTGCGATGTGTATCTTGTGCTTCGCTGATTCTTACTATTGCCTACAACATATCTCGTAAATTATTACCACAAATGATACTGTTCTACACTTTATGAAAATTTTGAAAGTTTTAATAATTCGGTCAAACTGCATTTTTGGGTGTTTTATTTCCTTTTCGTTAATAATGTTTACGAATTTATTTAATCTTTTACATTTGGAACTCCACTTTCGAAAAATAGTTCATATCTGATACAATTGTAGATTTAAAATAGTGTTTGGGGAAATGTCGAAAATTTTAAATGTAAATTTTGTATCTCTTTATGCAAATTAACGATAGTGAGTGAAAAGTAGTGGTGAGTTTAGTGTAGGGTGGAGGCTTCCGGGCACAAAACAGAAGAAAATAGCGAAATGTTTAAGTACTGGTAGCGTTGTTATGCTTTGTATTTTTCTTTTCTCGGACTTTAAAAATCTGGTGAAACAAACACAGATGCATTAAAAAAACATAGAGAGTCAATATCTATGGAGCTATAAAAGCTACGAGTATGATTTACATCAAATGATAAGCCTCATGTCACATCCTCAAACCCGCATTTCACTACTTTATTCGTTTAGGTGGTATTTGATGCGAACCTAATTATTAAATCACTCTCCCCACATACTATGCTATATGTTTTAGAAGAGTAGGTTAATATATGAAATGCTAGGACCAGGGTCATCCCGCTCCCAGATTAAGTTATTTGTTCATAACTGTTCAGTATCATCACGCAACTTGTAGGCCTACTTGAGAATGCACAAACTTTCATTTCACGTGATATTCTTTTTCATTAAATTTCCAAAGATCTCACCTCTATGATTGATATGTTAAATTTGTGGATAATTTCATTAGTGATAGCTTCTCACAAATATTTCACAAAAAATATTATTCATAGGGTTTCTTTGCTGTATATTCTTCATGTCATTTGTCTATTACTTAATTTTCTTATTTCACTGAGAAAATTCACCAACACAGCATCATGTTAATGCCAGACAGTCCATGATAATTTCTCAAAATCTTCAAGTCATTGTCAAAATACAAAAAAAAAAAGTCGATTTGCTACTCCGAGATATCCATTGTAAACGCTCTTTGCTACTGTGAACCCCCTACGGAGAAATTTACAGTCGTAGCGAAATCGTTGTATCGTCCGTCAAAGTTGTACCCAAATCGGAAAATGACGTCGCGACTACGTTGCCAAAACGCATGTTACATCAATTACGACGTCGTCAGACAACGTACTTTGAACGTCATAAAAAAAAACGCATATTCGACGTCACGTAACAACGCTTCGACAAAGTCTCCAACCTTCGCAAGAAAACGTTTTTTTCGGCGTCGCTAGACTTCTTTTTTTCGACGTTGTCAACTGTACGCTTTCTTCTCTGCACGACTTTCATGATGTTGAAATATCATTTTGTATACAACTTTTTTTATATATATTACCCATCAACATACCTTGTTTTATCATATTCCTTAGGTGTATAGCTTACGCACACGTACGTCATGATGCACCGACAGCAACGGGAATGCAACTAGTGTATTGTACTTCTCGAGGCGAGGACGCTACCACCGGGTTACAGCAGCACGGCGATATGAGCTAAATATTATTTTTTTTGTGTTGCGCAGTCTTAGTATTGGTACCATGAATAGGAGACACGTATAATAGTGAGTGACCCTCTCTAAAATCTTGAAAAAACGTTTTTAAGATACCAAGAAAATATTGTTTTTATGAACACAACCTTTCTTTATTTTGAATATAGTTGAAATTTACTCTGATTATATTCATAGAAAAACCTTATCATTAATCAAAATTAGACATTTGACAACATTAACTTACAAAAACATTGTCGAGATAACGTAGTAAATTTGCGTGGACTTGAACTCTTGAGTACTGCCTTGTCTTGACTCCAAGTTTCGAGCGATGTAACGTCGGGACGGCGTTTATTCGACGTCGACTTCGACTCAATATCGTCGTCAATCTTCGACGTCGTAACTATGTCGCGACGATCGTAAAATCGGCTTAACATCAGCAATTTTTGCATGGGCTTTTATTTCTAATTCTTATGTGTTAATTAATAATGTTCACCCAGCTGTTTACATCCTTTTCGGTCATCACAGATTCTAACATGAATATAGTGTAAGCCTATGTGAATTCCTAAATATACCGAACAAGTCTGTCGTACACAACTTCTATAGAAAATCTACTTCTGAGAGGTGTAAAAGTCATCTTAAGGTAATATGAATCGGAACCGTAGTACTCAGAAGCATTGTGATCCATCAAGCCTCGTCGTAGAGGGACGTTGGGTTGTCGACCCGAGGGCGAGGACCGCCGTCGGCTCTCGCACTGCCGCCGGAGCGCGTCGCCGCCGCCGCCGCCGCCGCCGCCGCCGCCACCTCTGCCGCCGACCACGCGCTGGACGTCACCGCCCGCTGGACACACGGGCGCTCCGCTACACCTCCTGTGGAACTTTCACGTCAGCTCAGAGACAAGAATAAAGAGTTAATAGGCTCAACATCCTTCACGAAATTGTCTCTACAATACCCATGAAATTAATTACCAATAAATGCAGGATATGATGTTTTTCAACAACTTTTATTACATAAACGTAAATCCCTAATTGATAATGGCGATGGGTCGGGTCTCAAACCCGGGACTTCACGTTCTTACTGCAGGGGCGCTATCCATTGTGCAATCCTTTCACCATTCTTACCCTGTTAGCGCCTCTACGGATGTAAGCATCCCGGCCGTAAGATCCTAAGATCCTGAGTTCGAGTCCAGGCCCTTCGCCATATTTATCATTTCCGAAGTTTTCATTGCAGTTATTTTCGGAGTAAAATATACCCCGAAGAAAATAGTTCAGTAAATCATATGTCACACGTCTTAATTTTTTCTGATTACTGTTCTTTTTGTTAACTTCCAGTGCGAAGACAGTCTGTCTTTTAGTAATTCGTTCTATAATATGTAATGTATCTTAATACTATTAATATGTAGTACCTCTTCCACAATCGAAAAAAAACCAACTTCTGTTGCTAGAACCGATAAACAGATTGTAGTATTTTATATGTCTCTTTCACATGATGAGTTGCTAAAGGACACTTAATGCTAGAGATGTGACCTATTTATCGCATTTACTAAATCTATAACCTCACTACTTATATCGTAATACTTCGTTATATCCTTCATCCTTATTTCCTTCCCGTTAAAAAAACGTTCATTTGAAGGGAAAAAAACACTTTCATATTATTTTTTCTAGCATCTTACACGTTGACAAATGATACGTAAAAGTCAAGGAATTCCAATTTGAATTATGTATCAGGTCCGTCTCTCTGCTTGGTAAACTGCGATTCACATTGTGAGGCCGAGATATCTATCAGGGCAGAGAGCGGAAAGTTAATTTTCACGCAATGACATATGCCGAGACCCAATCCATGTAGTCTACAGTAGCGCACCCACAAATCATATCTAGAGGTGGTCGTCAACGATTAATGTCCATTTGACGTGAGAACACATACTCTAAACTACAAAAATTAACAAGATAGTTTGTTTGTATAAATGGTAGTTAATTCTGTTTATAGTATGTTACAATTAAACACATTAGTAAACTTCTTATTAATTTATTTTACTGTTAGATTCTAGCCTCTTGGGACGTGTCCGATCCAGTTCGTCCACTCCCGTCGGTACGACCTTGGCAGGCTACAACGTGGTACATCACCATTTCGAAGAAGGGGAACAGGATTCCGCTTATGAGGTGGGTTCATCACAATTACAATATTTGCAAACGAAAGTGGCGTATGGCAGCTTGGGACACTGCTGGTCCCTCCGCCCGTAATGAGCACACCGTTTGACCTCTCCAAAGTCAAGCTCTTAGCCACCTACTGGACCCCAAAAATTGAGGTTACTTTTTCATTTAACGTTTATTACAATTTTAATGTTATTTTTGCAATCTTCATATAATTACAAAGAAAATTGATCTAAATGCTGTATAATTTCGACAAAATGAAGGATTTAGATCCAGTTCTGTCTTCCATTTTTCTCTTTAGTTCTATTGTAATTATATTGTTTTCGGACTCATGTTATTCGCTATTTCATATTTACAAATATTACATTTTTACGTATAAAATATTTTTTAACTAAATAAAAAATATTTTAAATAAAAAATTTAACATATTCAGTTTTTTGGGTCTAGTAGGTGACTAAGAGCTTAACACCGGAGAGGCCGAGCGGAGTGCTCATTAGGAATGGAGTGGGCGACCTATGGCGTATTCGCCTTCTATCTCTGGAGACGACTCAAAATTCCGATTGATCCAAGTAGAATTTGCGGTGGTCGGCAAAGCGGGTTTTCTCGAAGCAGTGTCGTTTCCCCAGCATTTTATTCCACCACATTTATACATCATCATTCACCTCATTCACACATCACCCTTGTCATCCTCCTGAAAACAGGCGGTGGTTGTGAACAACGATCAGAATATAGAGGAACCTCCACGCGGCGCCTCCTGAGCAGTGTACACTGTACGGAATCGTCTAATACACAAGCTATTCTGAGACGATTTCATTCATTCATTCATTCATTCATTCGGCAGAGTTTGGGGAAGTGTCCTAAGCTGCCACAAGTCACTTTCGTTTGCAAATAGAAAAGTAATCGCTGATTAACCTATTATCTTGAAGAGTTGACAAGAGAAACGAAAATTCTTGGTCATTCAATATAACCTCCTTTATACGTATCAATTGAGACAAAAAAAAACTTAGTTGTTTTTCGATTATCTGTATAATACAATAACATATGTATTCATAAGGATACAACAAAAAATTATTGAGAAAGTATTTCCTCGCGTTTTTGGCAAATTTTCCATCTCAAAGGAATAATATAATTTGCTGATATAACAGCCTTACTTTGGTGATGCTCACGCTCAACGAACTGCCATTATTCACTACGCATAAGTCATTATATATCATAATTTTAGAGTTATCAAAGTAGATCTACTGTAGGTTTAACCATCTCTTCTTGTAGATCTACTCTTTTTGTGATCTGTAAGCCATTGAAAACATATTATGGAAAGAAGAAAATTATTCGCTCGAATGATAGCTACAATTTTTCTATATCATTCATGGATTAAAACCGAAAATACCTGTTATGAGACGTGAAGAAATGTATATCCTATTTATACTACAATGTTCTTGGGATGTCATTATGTTAGTATTGATTTTTTGAAGAAAACTTTACTATTACCCATGTACTTCTTTTCAATGACGATTTATAAACAGGTTTTTAACTATTTATTTAATTAGTTTCATCAAGTCATCATGTGTTTCTTTTCCCATTGCTCATTGAAACAATAGTTTGACTTCAACTTGATCTGAATTCTTTTTGGAACGGCATTCTGAACCACTTGACGTGAGTACGGAGAGTATCATGTCCCACGCACGCTCACTTGCCCGATGTGTGTGACGACGGGTCAAGTAGATGCGTGAGGACAGGATATGGCGATAAGCGGTAAGCGCCATCCGCATTTCTGCCGGACACGCCCCATGCACACGTGTGGTTGGAAAGGAGGGGGGACAGGGAGAGGCCATCGGCAGCGGCAGACCGCGCGTAGCAACCGGAAGGAGTCGCCGTCGGGTTCCGCTGCTGTGCGTCCACCCTCCAGCCGTCAGCCGGTGTCACTGGCAGGCGGGCAACAGCGCATCCTCCGGAGCTGAATGTCCCACCGTTAGGCATACTCAGATGACCGACGTAATACTCTTCTCTCTATCCCTTCCCCGACGACCACAGGGAAAGAAAAATAAAAATAAAATTCATCTCAAACAAATGATCATGATCTTGTCCTCACGTACTATACTGGGGGGAAACTATCCAATTTTTATTTTATTTCAGGCATCTTAGTCAGTCAATTTGTATACACAATGACACAATACCCCCGAAATTTTTGAAACTATTTATTCATTCATTCATTAATGTATTGTCTTATGACAAGGTTCTTGTGATAACCCCTGCTCTTCCACCTAACCGTACTTCGGGTGAGGGAATAAAGTATTAGAGAAGTTGGGTGGTCGGGAAACGTCTGGTACCTAACAAGACATTTGTCTGGAGTAGGTGATGTAAACCCCAGTTGAAAACCTCGATCCAGGGTTTGAACCCACGCTGTACCGTTCAGCAGCAGAAGTGAAAACGTTTTCACAAGATCACCGCAACAATTTCCACAAATAAGGGATATTGAAATTGATACCGATATAACAATTTCGAGTATATTAATATTAACCCATAGTTAAATCATTAACCACATATTTTCATATTTTAAAAAAATTCATAATCGCCAAATTATAATATTTTCCACTTTCATGTTTTGACTACAGACAGATGTGGATGGTTGAAGTCATGAAATAACACTCATTCAATCAGTTCAAAAATGAAAAAAAAAATACATGTGCTGACAAACTTTCCGAACCGCGAAAAGAACAAATTTTTGACGACAAATTTTTTATCGTCGTTTCATGTTAAATGTCATTCATGTTGAACACAAATTGTATATTTCTTTCGCTAAATACAGATGGAAAAAGTTCAATGAATGTGAATTTAATTTATTGAAACGTCTGTACATACTTGCATTGCATTTTTTAAACTCTAGCGTTATCGAATCAATATTCATCATTTACATGAAATTTGACGTATTATACTATTTTTATTTATTTTTCTCCAAACGAGAATTTTACATATATTTTCTTTGTATAAATAATTTAGAATCTGAGTTAAGTTAGAAACAAGAATAGGAATTCAACTTTCCCTTCACTTGGCTTACGGTAATGACAAAACCAGTAAACGGAAAAAAATTAGCAGTGCTCCCACTACAAAGAACTAAATCTTACGCAAAAATGAGAAATAAAAAGAGAGCGGTTAATTCAATAAAATGTTTTTGCTAAACTAAACTTTTTGCGGATGTCTACTTAACTCTGAAATGGACCAAAAACATATTACTCCAGTTCTATTACTATCACATTCTCGATTTGATAGTTTCTTATCGATAACGGTTGATAGGTGCAGCCATGTACCCAAACTTTGGTTATTTCAAATTGAAGTCAAATCGTTCAGACTGCCAATAGTACAACGCACTTCCAATAGTGAAAGACTATCATTATCAATTATATTTTAATTCCATTATCATATGTCCAGTCCTGCTGATACAACCCAGAACGTCCAATGAGTGTCCGAGATAAAACGAGATTTCATCTCAGTTCATTGTTGTTAGTAATCTCGCGGAGTTGGAGATACTGACCGCCTAGTCACTTCATTGTCGATCTACAGTGTCGTATCAGCAGTGATAATAGACATTTTCTCGGTGTGTTAATATGGAAGAATATTTTATACCTGTTTTCCGGAGGAAATTGAATGGCGAGTACATCAGTTTCATTAACAATATATTTTATGATGTGTGCTGTTATAAAGTTTTTATTCTGGAACGTCTTTGGCACGTGACAATTCTAACTGAGATTTATCTACTGTACGAGTTAAATGTGACGACACGAGTAGTGTGTAAAAATTCTATTCTTTGAACGAATGTCACTACTCCCTAATCGCTACTTTGATATTTTAGATAGTGTATGGATCGTTGACATTTTCGGTAAAATTCTTATTAATTTTTTGATATGAATGGATATATGCACATCAATAGATGTCTATGCATATTTTATTAGTTCTTTCTACGTGTAGGTGATTTTAAATACTTCTATAAATAACTTATCTGTGGTACGATAAATATTTCCGCTTTGAGTTGAAATGATTTTGTGTCCTTTTAATTTTTGGGGAAATTGTTTTTGTACATAATTTGAATAATAAGCTCACTCCCGTTAATTTCTCTCTACAACAAGTATTACATCGAATATTTCTTAATCTGTCTTTAGTTCTGTGTGCTCATACATTTTCTTCGATTTATTAATCAATTTTTAATTAAGTTTGTACAAAGACGTATATGCTCTTTTGATCTAAGGTTTCGCCATTTCATTCCTTGTTTCTAGGAATATTTTATCTCGAATTCACCCTTAAACTGTTTTCACAATTATATGCTTCCCAAACATGCGTATTATTTTATGATCCTCACCGATTCATCAAGATGACAAACAAATTGCATTTTAATGACTGCTGACATAATCGCTCAGTAAACTTACTTCGATTTTATAGAAATTAATTTCTACCTGATAAATCGTCGGATCTTGGGTAGAATTTAAGAAGTAACCTTGAAAAAATACATTAAAAGAACGTTGTATGACGAGGTTCGGTTTTGGTAGTATACACATTATTGTATAAAGAATATGTAGTCATACTATCCGGTTTTTGATTTATTAAATCATAAGACCTTTTTGTCCGCGTAGTAGCCATCAGCTGTGTTGAATTCATTGATCAAAAGGTGGAGAAGAGAAGTGGTATTAAAGAAAAAAAAAATTGCGGCACGAATGAAGTCCGTTACAAAACTAATCAGTATTCCTTTTAGAACATTATGCCACATTGTTAAAAATTGTTCATTTTTTCTGAGATTTATTTCATTTTAAAACATTTTCCTCGGTTCTGTTTTTTTAGTGAAAACAAGGAAGTTCAGAACTTAAATTGTATCAAAAGTTTTGAAGGAGTGCTTTTCTTGTGACTATTGAAATATAAAATTATTGTATCTTAAATTTGTATTATTTCTCTATTAAACTATAAGAAAAGAATATGGCGTAAAAACTGTCAGTTCATTTTTTTCGGAAAATTTATAAAATTTACTTAACATCATGTACTCAACCCTTCATACACTCTACCTCTTTAGAATTTAAATTTACATTGTTTTTGTGGTGTATGAGTTGTTCTCCATAAAATCGTTCTATTGCATTTACTGCAAGAAATTTATACTCGTTCTAGCAAAGGAGCAATTCTCTTTTTGGTATACACGCACGAGAAAAGCAAAGAGAGTTGTATTTTAAAGACAGCTTTTTCTCAAAAACTTAAACTCCCAGATGGTCATTACAGACAATATGTATTTACGTTTTTCTAATATTCGGCATGCCGATTACGCACATTTATCGATGTCGTTTAATATTTCATTATAAAAATAAATTATATTTTGCTCAGAAGTGTTTATTTCTGTACTAGTTTGCAATGAATGCCGATATATCTATGCTATTTTCATGTTATCGTGTGATAGATGTGTCCGATCGAGACATCCTACGTCCGATTGTGTAAGATGTGTGTGATAAAACATGTAAAACAAAGATAATGTTTTGTAATTTTTCTAACTCATTTGACTATATCTAGTTGACAATTCGTATTACAAACCGAATATTTGTAAGAACAAACCAGTAGTTGTAGGAGTTTAGTGTACTTTAAATTTGTATCTTACGAATTTTCTTGAGGGAGCTGTCGTTTAAGAAATATTTATCATTATTTGACGTAAATTGACAACTTTCACAGTTTTTGAAAAAATATATACGTTTTTCAAACAGGTGTAAGACGATAACTATTTTATCGACAACGCTCTTTGAACCACAATATTTTTGGAAATTTATTCTTCTTTAGAAAATATCAGTATATTTTTATGAGAAACGCATTGTTAGGGTGCCATTTCAATAAATCAAGGTCGAGGTCGAAAATTTCAACGTTTTTTACGGCGAAAAAATGACACGTGCCAATTGAGTTTTAAGTTAAAACCCTGGCACAAATGACATATCAATAAATCAGGACTATACGAACATTTGCAAGATGGACTCGCTTTTCGTGTATATTTCTACTGGACTAAGTGAGTTTTATGTAAATTACTACTAAATAGGCGAGGCAACTAATCGAAATCAAGGAACAATCACAAAATGCTTCACGTATTAAAAAAATATTGTAAATTTTATGAAATACCATCTGTGAATAAAAAATGATATTCCAGAATGTTGGTGTATTTCACTCCTCATTTTTGTGCCATAGGCCATGTAATACAGCAAGATGACGTCTTTTAACGATTGTATTTTTTTTTATATTTTGAATGTAATAAAACTCAATTATGTTGTAGTTAACTACTATTTCGTCATCTTTCTGTGTTACATTTGTCGTGTCCAAATAATCCATTTCGAAAGATACCTACGTCAACGGGCACTTTGCCATTGTCTCCGTTTTATTGACGTATTCCACGCCACTGTTCGTACTTCGTAACGCACATCATTTTGGTGCTTGACGGTGAAGAAAGGATGTTGGGAAAGATTTAAAGGTGGGGTTTCAAGATGAGTTATGACTTGTGTAATATCAGACTGATATCATCCCTGTACGGAGTTTACGAAAGGATCATGTCAATTGCCTTAATACGATGTAATACGAGAATTTCCCCACGACGCTATGCGACATGTTTTGCGTAGTTTGCAGAGTTAATTATATTATGTTGGCAATAATACTCTCCACTCCGTACGAAACACGTGAAATAAATTGTGCAGTGGTCAGCGAAGGAAAAAATATTAATGACTCGGAGAGATCCTTTTCTGAGAAGTAATTTCATCCATATTTCAAGTGAAATTGATAATTTGTTTTATGGAGAATATTGAATGGGATATGTCTTATCAAAGTATCGTCTCAACAAAGTGACACTAAAAATAAACTTGGTTTTTTAATGGCAAGTAAGTTATTTATTACGATATCATACCTAATAAGCGGTTTTATTTAGAACGTTCTTCAAGATTTGTTGTTTCACGTGAAAATCATTGTACTGTTGTTCTCCCGATACCCCAAGAACCAAAGAAAGATTAAACTATTCAACATTATTATTAAACTATTAAACACTTTCCAACAATCAAATCGAATAATATGGAATTATTTTACTCTACTCGTTGCATAGATTTGTCATAATAGACGTACCGAAAATTTATACTCGCGGTGGACCTCCTCTACGAATTTCGGAAGCAGTGCACAAATTCTGGAGCAGCCAAATTTGGAAGTCCAGCTTGCCAGTAATTTGCAGTTTTATAGGGTGTATTAAGAGTACATATATATTTTAATCTCAGATTTGACTGGTTGCATGATTAAAAGCACGTAGTCATTATTTAGTTACATCCAACGAAACCTAACATTATACCGGATACGATTGCAATTAATATCCCAGTAAATAGTTCGTATAACGTTGTCGTATAAAAATCAACTCCAAAAACTCGTTGCGCGTATACTGTCTTCTAAGCGGGTAAGTGTCTTCTAAGTAACTGCCACAAGGATTTAATTTCTAGGAAAATAGCAAAAGTATCTAAAGTTTCTGAACTATATTTGAAAAAGATTTGTCGTCAGATAACGTACAACCCTGACAACCTAAAATTTACTCGTCGAGACTGATTCTGTTTTGTTGTTAGCTTTCTCTCAAGGTCAATTTCGTGACTCCTTCAATTGTAGTTTCTCCCCTAACTATCTCAATATCTATAGCTTATTTCAGCTATAGACAAATGTCTGGACGAATCAGATCTATAAATAGTCCTCCATCTTCTCCGAGGTCAAATTGTATTGAAGCTAACAAAACGTGAAAAAATGTCTTTCTCTCTTGCGCAATATACTCGCGCGATTTCATGTTTTCCGAATCTAGAAGTTAAGACAGAGAGCTCACCTTTAAAGTAGTTCTTTCCTTGACGAAAAACATAAATTAAATGAAAAAGAATAACCATCTTTTGATGTCACAGAAACTGAGCGCAATAGTTGACTAAGAGTATCGTGTCGCAAGGAATACTTCTCGGTCAATTAAAGACTGACGCAATGGCCGTCATAGTTTAATATTCGTAGCCAAAGACTTGAAACGCTGCCGAACTGTAGCGAATGCCAAGTCGTGCGCACCAAGACTCGTCCTACCAAGAAAATCTGATTTTTGTGTTGAATTGAAGTGATATATTTTTCTTGGATGAGTGAATTAAATAACATGATATTCTTTTAAAATATCGGTAGTTCGAGTCCAAAAATTCTTCTGTCCATAATATTTATCTCTCCATAATGAATTCTTGATAAGTGTTGTTTTACAAAAATAAATCTAGTGATAATAAACATGAATAATTCACGGTGAAATATCGAAACAAGTAGAAAATTTTCCATAATTTCCTTGTGCATTTTGATACCACGATGAAACAACATAACTTACAAAAGATAATAAAAATTCTTGACCATTCACTGCATTTTGTTAACTTGTATTTAATCTTCAACAGGGCTCTGTGCAACCATAGAAGGACATCATACACACAAAATGAAAACATCAAATCACTTTGGTATTCCACAAAGCAGCATGTTGTTGTGATAAGAAAGTTGAAGATGATTAAAAAAGAAAAGATATCCTCAAATATATTTGTATTCTACCCCTAGTTCCGAATGCATTCAAAACAGGATCCGTATTCCCTAAGCCATATATTCCGTGAGTCAGCAGCGATCTATTCAAGCGGAATGTGAGCGCCGGCCCATGCGTAGCGAGCGAGCGAGGCGTGCAGCTGCCCACGGTGTCACTGTCGCCTGGGCGGAGCGCGACATGGAACGAGGCACCCCCACCTGAACGAGCGTGTCTCCGCGATAGGGCGCCAGGCGAGAGCGCGTCCTCTGCGGCGCGCCGGTCGCGCCATGCGCCGCCCTCCCCGGCGTGGCGCTTGTCGCTGGTTCGTCGGTGACATCTGGTCGCGGCGTCGCCGTGGTGGGGAGGGACGAGGACCGTCACCTCCCTCGCCACCGCTGCCGACCGTCGTCGCCACGGAAAGAGTGCGTCGGGAGGGGGACGGAGGTCGGGAGGGGGGAAGAACTGAGGACTCGGGGACGCGGCGGCGGCGGCGGTGGACGCGTGTGTCGCCGCCAGTGACTGCCCGGCGAGAGCGGGGAGCGTACGAGGGAGAGCTGTTGCGCGTCGCGACTCTCCGCTGGGACGCCCGCACACCCGCCCGCGCGAACGGACCCGAAGCAAACACGTGCTGGCGCCGACGTCCTCCTCGCTGGTGTGACATCGCCTTCGCTGTGACAGGACCAACAGTGCTACACGTGTCAACCAAGTGTCACGATGTGATTGATTCGCGAAAAGAGACGGTTCGAGTGAGTGCAAATGTCCCTTTCAGAGGACTCTGAACACGAAATGGAGGTGCTACAGTGACTATTGTGGATGCAATAAACAAAAAAACAACATTAAATACACAAACAAATCAATAGTGTTGTTCATACCTGTGGGAATGTCATGGTGCTTACGCGAATTATCAGTCCCAACACAGTGCGGCAGCTGTTTTGCTGCAAATCATCTTCTGTCATCAATTCATTCAACGTTGTTATGCATGAGAGTGATTTTGTGTGATGAGTCAAAGTGAAGACGGTACGTAATCTGAAGGAAAGAATACTATAATAGATGCATCGTTATATATGTATATTTTATTAACGTTGACAGTGTTTCTTGTGTCTTCTTCATTGCATCAACTAACACTCGTATGTAATGAATGAGTGCTGCATTTAACAACATTTACGTCATCTTCTAATCCCATTGACAATGGGAGTAGGCAAGTACTTTCACAATCATATAAATATTCGGCATGCACATAACGATGAGAATTTTTCCTCTTGTATATGCAGAATTTTCAATATAATGCAGTTCATTCTTTGTCAGTGGAAGTTATTATAAACTAGTTTGCGCAAAGTAATTTTTTAACGAAGATTACATGTTTTACATTGTTTTAGATTATTAGATACGGATATTTTGTTTGAAGGACTTTCTTCATGATATCAATCAATGTTTTTGTCACTCGATGAAACATGGTTTGCTAAAGGCTATCTTCGTTATTCAGTTTCGGTAAACGAAACCAACAAGTCATTTGCCCAGTCCAATGTTCCACATACAATTGATCTGAGATTTATCCGAAAACATTATTTGAAACACTGTTTTGTTCCTGTAGAAAAGAACCTGCGCACACTCAACAACGTCTCGCAGGTTATTCCGCTGACCGTAGATGCAAGAGCGCCGTCGCGCAGACTGGTGCTGCCATCTAACGGTGAACGAATCAACCTTACAGCGTGGTTGTTTGGAACTGCTGCTCGTCGCGTTTTATTTCAACGGAGAACTTTCGTAAAATTTCGACATAAAAATTATTTATTTGAAAAATTTATTAGAAAATGTGTAAAATATTTATTCAAAAACTGATCTGTTAAACAAAGAAATTGTTATTCGGGTAATAATAATAATCAAAGAATCGTTATTCGTAATGATATAATACATTATGAACTAGATCACTGTGTGAAATTTTTGTCATTGAATACCCCCACCCGTGTTCCACAACCTCCATACTGTATTTTAAATAATTTCATGTTACTAATGGAATATGAATCCGGACTTCGATCAGTTCAACATGCCCGGAAATTACTTTTATGTACCGCACTAAGAAATGAACACAAAAAATGCGCGTGATATTTTAATTTGGTCGAATCGCATAGCCATCGTGACCTTCCTTACCCCGTCCGTTTCTCACTGGTCGAAAGAGAACCAGTTTTTTATGGCCCCACTTTACGCTGCTGTTCTTCATCTTTCTCATCCCAATTACCGATCAGCTGGTTATTCAAAACACGGAGCACCGTTACAGGGAAGCTCACGTGCATGGCGCGAGATGAAGCTGGTGTTTTTAATACGATGCTCGGTATGAAGAAGAGGGTACGTTGCATCGGACTCGAGGGTGATAATCACAGACAAGTGGGAACCTCCTCCATTTCTAAAGTTCTTTTAGTTATTGAGTTCTCTTATTCTGTTGAGAGAGGGCTGTTATCCCAATGAGGCTTTTTTTTATTAAGAAATCGAGAGTGAAATATTATCGGGTTAAAAAACACTGCCTACAGATGTAGCGAAGTCGAGTATTAGAGTACGTGTCGGTGTGGCATCTGCATACTCATGATAAAGACATGTATTTCAAATTTGTTGAATCTCGATCCGTTAATGAAATGTGTCACAATGTCATTGATTTTCTTACGTACATGAAACTATTTACTTGCTTAGATTATTACAAATAAATCACATTCATGAAATTAAATTTTTAAACGTTTGTAAAAATGAATCGTTTATAGCTTTTGAGTGAAACAAAGCAAATGTGACTTCGAGACAGAATTCTTTTTCACGTTTCTTTTAGAAAGTGTATTTTTTCAAAAGTTGTCCACAACTATTAATTGATTAGTTTTTTGAAAATTAAGAAATTGAATGAAATAATTAAATACTAAATTTTCTATAAAGAAAGAAATTTTCTTGTGCTGCTATCTTAATATTTTTTTTCGATTTGCCACACATGAGGAGTCTTATTGCTCAGTAGTGATTTCGTAAGAGTGATCCTAGCGATAATGACGACAGATGCAGCCATAAAACGACGGAGACGTGAAACCTACTGAGACAATCTGACGGTGCCAGTCACCGCTAAAGATGCCTTCCTTCCAACCTGGCTAGTTTCTCCTCGAATTCTGCATCCAGATACATTCCTCTCGCACCACGAGATGTCGTAACAGTATCTGTAAGTTACGACATCTCGAGATATGAACATATTAATTCGAGATATGTACAGATTAGCTAGATTGATTCCAGTGTCAGAGTAAATTTTCGTGAATTTGTCTAGTATATTTCTTTCTTAGCGACTTCGTCGAATTGATACTATTGAAGTACCCCGAGACCTATCGCTATGTGCTCAATTCGATGAGTTGGTATTCAGAGGGGTTGCGAGGAAGGGGAGTCGGGAAAATATAGTATTCGTAAAGAGCGTCATGTTTTGCCTAGATCTAGATGACAGTCGAATTAACGTAGTAAAATACTTTTACCATTGTAAATTACCAGGGGAGGGGCATATGTAAGTGAGCTCGTTCGTCAAATTAGGATACTATAGTCTACATCAATACGTGTGAAGTTTTTTGAATATTTCTTGTCTCTCGTCAGCGTGGAGATGGAACCATGTCGTTTTGTGTGCTTCATGCACACATACACCTCACGGTTAGGATCTGATTTCTTAAATCGTTTTTTTTTTACACCAACATGTTAGGCGTAATTTTAAGAAATGAGTCAATTTTAAGAAGGAATTCTATTTTACTTTTTATGGAGGGACATTACGAGAACTCCACAACTCCCTCCACATTCTGAAATATACAATTTTTAAGTATTCTTTCGGCACAAACATTGCAATTAAAAACTACCAAAATATTGGTAGGAAATATTTTATTGCTGGTTATACTCTCGTGGTATAAACCAATAAATGAGATTTTGGACCACCTCTTTGCAGTAGTATAGCGTAATTTTCATCAAATTAGTTCTTTATTGATGCATTTTGTAATTGAAAACATTGCTAAAAATAGTATAATAAACTTCGAAATGAAGAAATTTTCAATTTGGGAAAGGGAATAATCAAAATACAACTTACATTAGACAGTCTCAATCAGCTCTGATTCAGTTACACTTTATGGTAGGATTTCATTTTCATTGTAGTAATGTGAACTACTCTGCTCAGAAATTCATCTCGTTTTAATTTTTGCTTGATATTATTTCCACTATTTAATAAAAAATTCTGAATTTGGATAATTATAATTATTCAAATTAAGTTATTCTCACAAGTGTGGAGTCAATCTTACCATTCTTTCTAAGATTTTGACTTGAATATAAATGACAAGAAAACTTTGAAAATAAATAACAAGAAAACTTTGAAGCGTTATTTAACAAAATATTTTACATCAATTTTTGTCTGTTACATGACAGAAATCATTTCTGTTAATGTTAGTTGAGGTTTTGGAACAAGACGCGATGAAACATGAAAACATCAAAATCACATTATTAAGAAACCTTAAAAAAAATGTTCAATGTTTTAAACGTGATAAGTTATGTAGATGCTATGAAGGAAAGTGTGTTCTAAATCACATCAGTAATTATGTTATTGAACGCTAGTTTATTCTTACGTGTCTTTCAAATGAAACAATTAATTTGAAAGACACGTAAGAATAAACTACCGTTCAATAACATAATTACTGATGTGATTTAGAACACACTTTCCTTCATAGCTTCTACATAACTTATCACGTTTAAAACGTTGAATATTTTTTTTTTAAGGTTTCTTAATAATGTGATTTTGATATGTTTTCATGTTTCATCGTGTCTTGTTCCAAAACCTCAACTAATATTAACAAAAATGATTTCTCTCATTTCTCTTTCAAATTAATTGTTTCAGTATGGGCTCTAATGACCTCGATATTGACGAGCCCTAAAGAAAAAAATTGTTTCATTAAATCATCTCTAATGTTTTAAAGAAACGCAATAGATTCAAGGAAATTGATGACGTCACATTAAATTTAATGCAAAAATTATTGGTTTGTCGAATATACGTCTATCATCTTCTAAAATAGTTTTGAAAAAACACGACCCTCATATCTGGAAATCATTTACATTTGTACATAACACGACATTTTGACCAAGATCAATGTCTTCATCGGAGCTGAATATAATAAATAACTACACTCATAAATTTTGAAGTATATACTATCGCTTGTTATAGAAATGCTTCTCTTTACTGATTTTGTGGTCTGCGTTGTGTAATGCTTAAAATATGTGTAAGCAGAATGAAGTAAATTTTATTGTGTAATAATACTGTTTTGTTATTTGTATGTGTACTAAAGTATTTAATATACAAACATTGTTGAAGATCGTGATGAGATGAAATGTCGTATAAATAGATTTCCTACATCAAGATCGTCACATTTGAAATAATTCATTAGAAATTGTTTAAAATTTTGAGTCTCTTTATCTTGCTTTTAGGATGAGACACACTGACTTTAGAAAGGTGAACTGAAATTTTAAAAACTGTAGAATCTCTATCACTAATACATATAAAACACTCCCTTTACAGTTTACATATCTATTACACTTATTTTCCGTGTAGGTGTATTATTCATTTATCCGTGTAGGTGTATTATTCACTTATGTTCCGTGTATTATTCATTTATCTAATTTGTACAAATATTGGGAGCTCTCGAAGGATTTTACGGAATGTGAAAATAAATCTTTTCAGGAGTTGTTTAATTCCATAAGTTAACTATCACATTTATGTTATTTAAATACTTTTAGCCTACATAATAAATGATTATGTACGTGTTTATTCAGTTAATGATAAAAATAACTTCCGGAGGAAAAGTAAGAATAACATTTTATTTCTTTAATATAATAATATTTTCCCATGTTGTATTTCTTTTTCGCTAATATCTCATAAAAATAATTTATCCACTCTTGGGAAAAAGTTTGAGATGATTTTTAAAACACATTGTATAGCAATTGCAACTCAGTAATCTTGAAGTCAATATAGTCCTAGATAAAGAAAAAGATAATATAAACGAAAATATTTCATAAAAATAGTTCATAAACGTTCATGGATTTTAAAGTACTTATCTATTTCTTGTATATTGCAAAATCATTCGACGGTGATATTTTAGGAGGATGGGGGAAGATTTTTTTTCTGTGTTCTATCTACGTTTCCCATTTGGATTGTTACAAAATAAATGATGCAGAGTTAATATGATGATTTTTTTTCCAATTTTGAGGATGTAATACTCAGTTAATCTTCCATTATTGATGATGTATCATAGGTAGAGACGTTTTAGAGTGAAAAGTGTTCTTTCAGGAAGTATTTGTCGAGGCCCCTCCCCCACCCACCCTTTTGGGCCGTATACGGGGATGTCTTAATCTGACACATTGGAGTAATCTTTCATCCATGCACACTAGATATACATACACCTTTAGTTTGTGTCAAAGGAGTTCAAAGTTGTTACTTCAAGAAGAATAGTTTCCCTGGAGAACTCCGCCGTGGATAAGGGATACCGCGGACTTGTGAGAAAAGAACTATGCTTTGCATCGTTGCAAAGAACGTATGTATCTTCTGTTTCGCGGTCAAGGTGAAAAATAATCTCTTCCGTTTTTCTTCCCATGTTGGCGCTCTTGGCAGAGTGAAGGCATCAATCACAAAGGCGGCAGAAATAGCACAGGCAGGAACGGTTGCGCGCGAATGAAACGCTGTTGCCAACTCTTGAATTTTTATCCGAAAACGAATTTTTGCGTTAATTCCCCAAAAAGAACAAGCGAATAGGAAATAATCCTCCAAATCATTTATTAATTAATTAATCTAATAAACCGGAACATTTTACAAAGTAAAATCCTAGAAAGGAAAATAAAAACCTGTACGCAGATCTGGTACAAAAAAACTTATTTCACAAAGGAAAAACACACTAACAGTAATCCTATATTGTTACTCATGTAATCATTAACTTTTGTATCGCTGAAGATTTTTAACACGAATATTTAATTGATATCAGGGAATGTTATCGTGATGAAAAAGCTAGGATGAATGCACATGCACTATACAATTATTCTAGTATTTGAGATAATTCGTTCTCATCCTAATTGGAAATGAAAGCTAATTTTTATGGAAAATTTACATTTCTCTTTTGAATTAAAAACATTTTCATTTCTAAGCATCGAATCCATGGATCATGTTATGTCCTCTGCTTCAAAGTGTAAATGCTTATTAAACGAGCCCTAAAGTCCCACAAAAAAATTATCTTATATATAATCTATGCGTTCCCACATCCAAGAGGGAATAGATGTATGCCCAGAAACTTCTTCCTTTATGCTAAGGTCTTCATTGGAGAGAAGAAGACGTCTAAACGTTACGAATAAGGTGCGTTCTACTGTGAATGAAATGCTTTCGTATCTCATGAGATTCTTAAATATTAACATTCCATTCTTTCTTTTCATGCTTTCAGAATATTTAAGAGAATTTCAGAAAGAGTTTCGAAAAGCACTATATAGAATTCCAAAAGTCAATTATAATATATTTATATTTGTACGTTTTACTATTTCATTATTGTGTGCAAAAACGTTTTCCCATGTATACGTTACGTAGAAGTAAACTATTTTGAGAATTCGTGACGGTATAGAGTTTACGGCCTAGTATCGCTATAAAACAAAGATAACATTTTGTGTACCTAATACTTTTCTCGGCGTGAAAATCATATTTTGTGATTAATAAATTATAGATGTTTCAGTGAAACAACATGAATTAGAACTTCCAAGTGAGAAATCGTGGAAAATGCAAAATAAATTTGTGTGGTTTTCCACAACATCTATTAAATTCAAAACACACATTACATTCCAAATAAATTCTACGTCAAGTTAGAATGAATCACTCGGGATTGTAACTTTGCATTGTTGTAAAGTAATTGTTTTGGTGTGAATCGCTCGCTGAACTAACAAGACAAAACCATTATAAATTTATACAATTCAGTATAAGTTTTCGTATCCGATCGATCACCGTCCGTCACAGTCAAAGTAACAACGTGGTATATTATCGAATATGTATTTTGTCGTATCGATAACTCGTTTCCCTGATAAGCTAGGAAAGGGGCCGAGATTGAGAAAGCAGAACTTGAGATCATATAATCTTCCCAGATTAAGTTCTCTTTTATGTTATCATCCTTTACATTGCTCCCATTATCTGAAGCTGCTTATTTATTTTCTGAAAAAGGTGAATTTCAGTTTTCAGATGCATCAAATCATGGATGATCTTAAGTTTTACCAGTAACACTTAAGTGAATAAAGTATAAGACAAAATTATTTAATTCTCCATTTTTAACATCTCATTTTACAAGAATGGAGAAAATGTAGATGCACGACGTTAAATAATTTTAATTGATCATCCTCTATTGAGCTTTGCCAAGAAGTATAAAACATTTCACTGACACTTCGTATAAAAATTCAAATCAAATCTCCCTCAGAGAATACTCGAGAGTTTTGTTGGACGTTACCTCATTAATTTCACAGCCAGGATTACTGGAAAATCACGAAGATCAGATACCGTACCATAATAAGGATAATCGAGGTGTATACGTCATTTAGTGTTATGGGAGGTTCGCAACGTTCACCCTTCGTGCAGAATTTGCATGCCACCGAGTCACTTATTCGCACATGAAGCGCACGCAGCGCGCTCTCAACCCCGAACCCCTTCTTCGCTTCTTCTCCGCAGCGCGTGCGGAGGGCGTCCAACAACTCAGCTGCACGGCGAACGACAGACGGCTCACGCGTGCCAACAGCTCCTCCGCGCCGCGTCGCTTGCGTGCTCTATTTCGGCTGTATTCCAGATGGGGTCTGCGTCGTTTATAGGCGCTCTCCGAAGCATTGCCCTCAATTCTTGCCTCAACATAGAATGAATAATGAAGGCAAGGGGATATGTGTAGGACTTAAGTCTGCTGTGTTCAGCGTGCTTATCTTGGAACGGTCTATTGTACGTTTGGTGATGCTGTTGTTCGTCATGCTACACGATTCGAGTCATATAAAAATACAACACTAGAAGCTCGACGCCATAAATTAGAAGATGTATACCGGAAACAGACAGAGAGGTCCAAAAAAGTGGAGATTAATGTAAATTAAGATGTAGTTTGTATATGTTGATAGTGTGAAGTGCTAGAAAATATTAACTTGAATTCGGAATAAAAGAATTTCAAGGAGAGGTTCGTTAAACGAGAGGAACTCCCTGAAGAATGTTGGAACCAATCTCAAGTCAGAGTGAAAACAAATTTAAGTGAAATTGGGATAAATAAATTCAATCTGCCTCTCTTCTTTCTCTGTTATATATTTAAAATGAAAAAATTAACCCTTGACACTACAACAAGCCGTTAAGAACTAGAGATGCAACTCCGTAAAATTAAATAAGTGGGAAGCTGAGGCAGAAACGATTCCGTGAGATGTCCCTTTCCACCAAGGAACCGCCGGCGTTCCATTCGTGAACACTATCCCCGCCGCGCGTCGACCAATGAGGACGCTTGGCGACGCCGCAGCGCGACACAACGACACGGGCGGGAGCAGCAAAAAGTCGGGCGTCGTCGCAGGCGACAGGCAAACGGCGTCGCGACGCTGTGTGGCGGCCTGTGCGACGCGGCTGCGCGAGATGTCACCGCCCATTAGTCGGCGCTTGCGCGTAGCTGCGACGTCGCTTGGCCGAGCGTCTCTTCGCTGTTGCCGATGTCGCCAGCGAAGAGAGCGAGAGCGCGAGCGAGCGAAGGGGCGGCTCGGCGCGGCACGGTCGTCGTCGCAGACTGTGTACGGGAGGCGTGGGAGGAAGGAGAGGGACAGCAGCGACGAGCGCATGTCCAAGCGACGGCCACGGGAAAGGGTCCCCACGTTTTTCTCGCAGCTTCCTTCCCTTTTCGCTTCCTCTTCTCCTTCGCGACACTCCGTGGACGCGAGTGCGAGAGAGAAAGAGTGCGAGCAACCCTTCCGCGCGGCGGCCGCAGTAGGGCGAGGGTGGTCGCCGGTCGCGCTGGACCTCGCTGCGTCTTCACGAAGTCTGCGTTCGAGTGCGATACTCCTCGGTGGGAGAGTGCCTCCGCGCATGCGTGAGCAATTCGGTGAAGACACGTTGGCGTCCGTCCTACGATGAGGTCCTCCGCCGGCGCGGAGCAGGGAGCTCTTCACGGTGAGTGTCCGAACCTTTCACCAAGTAAGTCTCCGAATCAGCGTCTCCACATGCCCACCCCCACGCGTACAGTATCCAACTTCTTCCCCCACCATGCATTTACAGGCTACTTATTATGGTATATCCTCTTCTTACATAATCTTCCTTTGGGAACCTCCTTGCTTATCCTGTGCAACATTCCGTTTCTTCCCCACTCACCATATTGCTCCTTTACGATTCCCTGTGAGTACACCTCTTCCTCTGTATTTCGTAGGATCCATCGCCGTTAAAGACGCCGTGATTTAAGCGTGTCGGTGGGTGAGGAGCGTGGATACGGGTGGCAAACGGTGGCAGGGCGGTGCAATCCCTCTCTGCTCCTAATTGAATCGAGGGGCGCGATTATTGGCGCCGACGGTGGCGGAGCGCCGTACGCCCACCCGCTCCGAGATCGCGTGCTATCATTCGGGGTTTGTGTATCTCCGTTAGCATAAGTGAATTCCCCAGCATTAACCAATTAATGTCCAATAGATCAAACATTTTACAGGTGGCATTAATGCCTAATGCATGCTACTTATGCGTTTAACCGAAAGTTATTGCGCACATACATCATTTAAAGTATTAAAATTCTCTAGGGAACGGTTAATGTTTACATAAATAACATCTCGGTTCACTTGGGATCTTGAGTAAATCATGCACGAACGCCTTGCCGCCATCGCCGCGGGCGGGGCTCATAGTCCATCTTAATTGTCGCACAAAGCCGCTAATGGGACCATGGACAATGACGTGTGACCATAAATCTGGCCAGGCTCATAACAGAGAGCTCTGGCTGGGCGCCTGTCGCGATGGACGATGCTGCAGGAGCAGGGAAGAAGCTGCCGTGGGTGAGAGATGACGGGCGTGGGATGGCAGGTGCGGAACGAGAGGGCGTGGGTAAGACGGGGCGGGATGCAAGAAGTGGGTGACGGGTTGGCTGCGCGGAGCGGCAAGGGCAGAGAAGACTGTGAACACAGCAGATTATGAAGAGCCTAGGTACTTTGTGCGCGGGAGTGCGAAAGTCCGGAGAAAGATAGTGCAAGATACGAGAGGTGGGACGTGGTAGGTAGGCTTATGCTTGATGTAATGATAGCGGAGAAGAAATGGTTAGCACGAAAGAGACGCTCGATGAGGGAAGGTAAATAAAAGAGGAGTAACAGACCCTGAAGGCAATGACACGTTAAATCATAACAAAGACGAATGGCTTATATAGTGAGCACTCTTAGAAAATAGCGGAGAAATATATTATAAATGAGCGTAATATAAAATTAAACACTGTGTCTATGAAAATATTCCATTTAAAAATATTCTCAAGTGAAAATATATTATTCCACTGTTCCAATCTTTACTCTTTATCTGAAGTTTAATATGAACAACTTCACATCTTAAGTTCATTAATCTGATTGAGAAAACATTACGAGTTCAATTTTAGATGATATGTTTTAAGTGATTCCAAAATGTTTATTCTGTTTGTATAGCAATAAAATTTATTTACGATTCAATAAATTTTAGCCTGATACATGTCGCGCATTTACCACGAGCGACAATCTTGAACGATAAATACTCGGACGTCCACGCGCCGCTCAAGGCATTGGCGGGCGTTCAAGTCCTCCACGGATCGCTGGCCCCTTCTCCGCAGCAGGAGGTTCTCTCGGAATGAAGCCTGCAAGTTTACCTAAAACCGGAGCGAATCTTTTGTGTTCCAGCGAACCCTAAAATTTCCTTCTATTGCAAACTCAAATGATTGGGAGAAGAAACCGAACGAAGCTTGAGGATCCAAATTGAACTCTTCGACCGTCCAACAACTGCTGAACTCTCTGTATTTAAACCTGGCGTCCGTGCAATAAATCACGACAAGAATGATGGAGCCACATCCGCCGGCTTTGCTGCCACCGCGTCCGTCGCGGCATCCGCCTCTATCAAGTCTCAAGGTCATTCTCTGGCTTCACAAGCGGCTTTCCTGCCTAATTGCGTTTCAGAGACACAACAACGACACTTCTATACGCCGGTGTTATTTCCAAGGTCGAGGCAACTAATAAGGCATCATTTACTTTATGGCGGTTACTTCACTGCGGGGATCCTTTTTATGAACCTCGGCGCTGCGTCGACGCGAACACGACATTTCCGAGCGTCCCAGAGTCCTCTGCGCCGTGAAATAGAGACCAATTTTTTCCTCCACGTTCTCTTCGCGACTGTCGGCAACGCCTGGGGCATAGCCGCGATCCGTGTTCTGAAACGCCGCGGGTGGAATCGGGAAGCTTGGCGATAACGGTGAGTTTTTTCTTTCCCTTCGGCGGTGTATTTTAATCGGTTCTTGCTGAGATATATAATTGTGAGGAACATGTCCTTCGTGTTCAAGTACGTTACATGACAATTTGGTCCAGAAAACATTGACCAATTTATTTGTAGGTATTATTAATGTCTTTTTATTTCCTACACATTTGTTTTTGTTATATTTACTTCAGATTTACGTATTTGGTTACACGATGAACAATTATCTGTAGTATATTTTCGTTAAATTTTGTTATGCTTACATGAGCTCAGGTATATATGGACCAAGAAAAACTTGAGCTCGACAATCAATCCCAAGCCACATAAAATCCTATTTCTACTCTAGCTCGTGTTTCGTTTTCTAAAGCAGTCAGCTTAACCAGTTAATCACTTTTTGTTCGAGATAAGATGAGATGTTCGAGATAAGATATCAATTAATAGAACTAAGGTTAATTCATATTAATTGTATTAAGTATATTCACAACGTTTCTTCCAAAATAAGTTCCTATTCATCGTATCGTCCGAGAACATACGAGATCGGTATCATTCTTCCTCTGACACGTCATAGATCTCCCGTCAAATGTCATCAGGCAATCCTCAGTCATCTCTGACTTTCTCCAAACCTTCATTTTGATTCGAGAGAGATGAATGTATTCGAGAGGGGCACTGACTCGTGTTCATACGACTTGTAACATAGTGATGGAAATATGATATGAAAATATAGTTCAATCTGTAATAATGTACTCTTATGTCTTTAATTCGTAGTGGCATATGGTTCAGATATAATATAAAGAATGAATTTTTATCTTTGAAAAATACGAAACCTTGAAATGAGCAATAATATGAAGATTCAGGATATTAGTCATTTCAGTACAAATAAACACCTCTAACCCTCCCGCTTCGTGTCAACCATCCGCATAGTGCTCTGACGGGGATCGCACTCTGATTAGCGGGGGTGTTGTTTGAACAAGCCAGCACACAGCCTCCGGGCGCAGATTACGTCGTAGGGTGGTGGCGAGACAGCATACAGCGGGAGCGGGAGTGCCCTTCCCGCCCACACGTTTACCCTCCCTTGCCCTGCATTGCTTCCTCCCGCACGATGCACGATCGATAGCGGCCGAGATGTGCCAATCGCACCGCGTCTTTTTATCCCGCCTCCTTCGGCAAAGTGACGGTGGCGTCCCCACCGCTCACCGTGTCTCCACCCCCGCCACTACTTCCGTCCTCCCCGCTCGGGGCGATCCTCACCCCGCACTACAGCGACCCATTCGAGTGCACGGTTGTGGTGAGTGTGCATAACTTCACACCGACAGGCTTCGTGGTTCACACTGGGGTTATGGGATCACCAGATCAAATCTTAAACGATATTTGTTTCAATTTTGCTTTGAAGATTCTTTCAGAGGTTTGAAAATACGTTTGAAAATGGTATTTGAAATGAAAAGTGTTGTCACTGACAGCTTGATTCATTATTTTGGTTTCGTTCAGTACGTCGAATCTTCGTCACAAAAATTTCCAATTTTTAAACTTTTTTTTTCCATTTCCTTAGTCATATTTTTATTTCAAAACCATAGGGAAGAACTCATCGTAAAATTGACTCTTGTCTTGTGTCCATTCTTGTAGAGCTTAAGTTTAAATCATAATCTCCTAGAAGTCCAATTTTATTTTATTTCCAACTAGTAAAAAGTTATTAGTTTTTTTCAGTACGAATCATTGACAACTCATGAAATTTACAGATAAGTAATATATTAATATATTATCAATGTTCTAGATTAGTAATTATAAACGTTAACTCATCGCCACAAATAGCGTTAATGTGATGACCAACAAACCAAATAATTTATCCATCTCTACAATTATATTGAGATTACTAAAAATTGCATGTATAGCTAACAAAAGATACATTGTAGTGATGCATCCAGCTGCATATGCAAGGTTTCCTGTTTTTCACCGGCAGATATACGGCGCGAAATTCGGAACGACGCAGTGCGTTGTGCGTGTGTCACGCATCACTCAGTGACACACGATGCGCGTTCATCAAAATTACAACAATGCGGAAGCTAATAATGCGTAAAGCAGGCTCAGTGGCCAGAGCAGCTTACGTCACTTACACACACACACACACGCGTGAGTGCTTGCGTGCGTGAGTGCGAGAATATAGCACGCTGCTATCGCGCCTCCACCACACCATCTCACCGATCCGTGTGGTTTGGTTGTCTGTGCACAGGCGAAGGCCGAGGAAGGAGTTCTCCCGAAGCCCGCGGAGATAAAAGCAACAAGATGCCAACTGCCGCAGCTGCTCCGCGCATGCGTTCTCCAGACGACCAATCCCGAGCGAGCAAGTTGAAGTTGCCTGGGCCACCACCAACACTCATGATGGAAGTAGTAAGTACAGACATAGTCAAGTAGATTCGGTCCCTCTCTATCCCCACCACAGGACCTCCTCTGCCGTCTCCACCACCGCCTCCTCTTCCTCTCCGTTCCTTCTAGTTTCGCCTCTTCCCCTTTCCCCCTCTCTCGATACCCCTACCTTTCTTCCCTCACTTTCCCCCACCCCAACGCTCACCTTCTTTCCCCTTGCGCGCCCGTCACTGCCCCCTCTTCTTAAAAAAACGTATCGACCTCACCTATTCTCAGATTCCCAGATTGACCCTCGTTGCCCTTTCTTCTTTTCCCCTTCTCTCTCTGACATACGCACCCTGGCGCGAAGCATCCCTAACCTAAAAGAATATTCCAGTGGCCTGTCTACTGAAAAAAACGGAACGATTCCTAATGATTGCTTACCTAGACTTAGAATCCACGCTTTGCAGTTTAAATACGTAGCTCGCCTCAACAAAGGGTTACTCTACGCGACACAGAACCCGCTAACTTCGTGCACTCTCGCAGGCGCTCGTGTAAATCCGTTTAGGCTGGCAGCGCGGCCTGTTATATTCCCGATAGGCCTGTCTGAGTGAAGTTCCTCGCCCGCCCCCCGCCCTCGCACTCCTCACGCGCGCCACGCCGCCGCTGCCGCCGCCCCCGTCGTCGCCTCCACTACCCGCCGTTGCCTTCCCCCTCCGGCGCGTGGAGAGCAGCCTGCTCCAGTATTATGACCGGCGAATGCTATATGGGCAGTATGGTTCCATCTGGCCAGCCCGCCCCGGCCACCGCCGCCGCCTCGAAGGGCAGCGCTAGCCTGTGACACGGGGCCCTTGTCAGGAGAGGGGGAGGGCAGGTGTGACAACGCCATGTGACAACCCCGCCCACCCGATCACTTCGTTCGCCTTGGTGTTTTCGTGTCAACGCTTCGTCGTCCGTCGGTTCGATGCGAACCTAACCTGTGCGAGTGACAGTGACAGTGGATTAAGCGCAGTGACAGTGCAGTGATGCGCGCGTGCGACGAGTGGCTAGTCCGCGTGGCGAGGCTTGCGTCGTCACGGCGTCCGTGCGACCCACGCTGAGCCCTGTTCCGCTCGCACACGCCGCCGACGACTCGCCTTCGCACCCATGATCCTCATGCAGAGCAATCTAGCGTTGGGTGGCTCATGCCCGCCAGCGGGCAGTGGGTCTCCGGCCGCGCCCCCCGTACCCACGCATCTTCGCTCGCTGTGTCAACCACCCCCGCACCCGCACCCGTTGCCGGCACCGCCGCTGCCACCCCCGTCGTCGCGAGGGTTGAGCGAGCGCTTCCCGGGGCCGCCACCGCCGCCTCAACGGCCGCTGCCGGCACCCGGTGGGCCGCCTGGGCCTCCGCCGTCAGCCGCTGCTGCAGCACCCAACGCTACACACGCAGCCTCCCGTCTGGCCCCTCTCAACGTGAGTGCTCTTCGCCACGATGCGCGTGCTCTAGTTTTGTGCGTTACACATCCCTTTGTCAAACAATGTGCGTACAGGAATTAAAACGAACCAGATAAGATTCCACGAATTCTGTTGACGTGTGTCGTAGCATTACGTATGTCAATAATCGAAAGTATAAAACGACGAGGGAAGTTCGCTGCGGGTGTGGGACGCGTCGTGTACTAGTGCCGTCGCACAAGCGTGTCTAATCCCGGTCCTCTTACACTACATTTAAAACTATAATTTCGTATTCAAAATAATATCAATTAGTGCTTGTGTATTGTATCGTAATTTGGAATGGGCGTCCGCAACGCTTTGTTCGTGTGAAGGGAAAAGCGCAGTGGGTGCGGCGCGATGCTTCGGTGTTTGCTCGATCCGTCTCTCGGCTGTTGCAGCCTCCGCGCCCGTCCACCAACTCGCCGTTCACCCGGCACCATGCGCTCTGTGGCATACACGCGCCGTCCCTATCGCCTTGAACAGTATTTCACGAACTGCATTTCAAATTCTCAATTAAAACAGCTTGTTTCTTGTTTTTATTAAAAATAACATTTATTTTAAAATATCAAAATCATATTTCTCCTTTATCACGAAATAAAAATATTTATTTCGAAATATTTCTCTTAAAAATGTTTGGTTCCATTATAGCTCTACGTAATTATAATTATAATTCAAAAATATGTTCTGAAAAAAGGTTGTAATGATTGTGAATTGTTTTCTCCTCTGATCCCGTAATTGGTTTTACCCGTGGATCAGGGGTGTCATTATCTCCACTGTTTAATACACCTCAGTAAATATCCTGTACCTTTCATACCGAGACATGATACCTTAAAACCCCATCCTGATCCGACGCAAATGCCACAAAATGCGCTTCAGAGAAAGGGCTCCTTTTACGAGGTATTTTTCAATCCCCTCATGCGCTGCGTTCTGGCAGAGGTGCCACAGCCGCAGGCTCCCCCGCTCTGACAAGAAAAAAAAAAATTAAAAAAGAAAAACTAGGGCGTTGCGACGCGCGTGTAATCCGACGGCCCTGTGAAATGAGCCTTTAGTAAGATTATTATCGATTGTATCATATGCAACACACTATCAAACATTTTAGGATGTAGTAGCTTATTAAGAATTGGTTTAGTTTGAGATCATTTATTTACTTAAGGTGCAGTGAGTGTTGACAATGGCTCATAGATACAGGGTATATTTACGACGGCGGATCCCTTGTGTTCTGGGATCTAGCATGCGTATGACACTACCTGTGAACAGTATGAGAAAAAAACACGAGAAAAAAAGTAATGACGGAGTACAAAATTACTGAGTGAAACAGATCTCGAACTACAATTCAGACACGTTGGAATGTATTCAGACACGTTGGAATCCGGCGCATAGCAATCAGTTTGACTATACACTGGCAAATATTGTAATGTCGACACACATCTGCTTTATTTTGTTATATTTATTCTTTGCATAATCAAGTTTAGGTAACATTTTCACTAAGAATTTTCAAGCTTTTATTTGATCATTTGTCATTAATAGACTCACAATAAATTTGTACAAGATAATAAAATGTTTTGAATAATGGAGGCATAAATACTATGGGGCACAGTTACTCGAAATAATCAGTAAATTTAATATAACGTAATCGAATTCACCCCATTTGCGTTTGCATATATCCAATGTATTTAAGTGTTTTTATTCAAATGTAATATGGTATCCATACCGGTCATTATTTTGATGTAAAACAAACATGTAGATGCTAATAGGCCATAGCTTTGTCTCCAAACATAATCGAATACATTTCGAATAAAGGTGCCACTGAAAACAAAATCCTTTTTTCAAGAAGTAAAAAAGAAAAAAATCAGGATTTCAAACGCCGACTATAATCTCTGCTTTTCTCTGATTTTTTTAAAACTTAATACTATTAATAGTTAAAGAATTAATATTTCATTGTTTATTATCACGATTTGAAATTCATCGGACCCTTTGGAAAATTTGCTGACGATACAATATGAATTTTTTCTATGATACGTAATTTTCCTGTGTGAGTGACTTTTCTTAAACATGTACTTATATCGAATTTTCAAACAATAATGTCAATATTTTACGGATTAAAAAAAATTGTTTCAAAGACCATCTTTCTTGAAAGACAGCCAAGCCTGTATGATTATGATTCTTGTATGAGATGAATATGAAGCAATCTTGTCAAACACCATACTAATTGAGTTTTTAGTATGAATAATAAGTTGGTAGCGTGAGATATTTAATCACATCTTCAATGTGTATGTATGAAAATCATTTAATTAAATCATAAATTTCCATCCTCGGCGATGTTACTGTCAATTATAATTCGTTACTTCACCTCTAAACAAACAACGTGAATTGGGAGGGTTCTCATAATTTATGCTCGTTGCGTGTGACGCATATTGCGAGTGACCTTCGACGTTACCCGTAAAAGACATAGTTTTACAGCGAAGTCGATGAGGCGCCACATGTCGCGTGGTTACATCTTCTGCGCCGGGCCGTGTAGCAATGGTGACGCCCGACGCGCCCTGCGGCAATCAGCCGAACGGCCGTGTGGTCGGGCGGTCTCCGTAGTCGACTCCGCCGCCGCCGCCACCGCTGCCGAATCCACCGCCTCCACCGGCAACCCGTTGACTAGGCGTAAAATGCTCTTTCTGTCGCTTTTGGATAGCCTTTTATTGCGACCCCCTTAAACGGAGTGACGCGCCGAGTAGGTTTGGCGCACACGCCCAGCGAAAAATATTAATGAATTTATAAAGTGTAAACTAAAGTGCTTCGGAACTTTGATAAAGCTGATGGCAGAGTGAGTACTTCTTTCGTAATTTCACTTTTGTGGTTATTAGTCTTTGGTAACGAAATCCATGTGCGATAATTTAAATCCATTCGTTTGCCTGAATATTTTGGCTGCTTTATCAATTGGAACTTGTGTTATCGGGGTTACTGTCAATATTGGACACGTCCCACTGATCCAGTCAGACACATGTTTCATTTCAACTGAGTTCGAATGTCATCATTGATTTGGTGCTATTTGTCCAATACTCGACGTAATATATGTGTATGGTTTATTTCGGAGTTATCACCAAGGTCAAACGCAGAGTTATCTGAACGAATACGTTGCACTACGCATTCAAATGTGACATTTTCTTTTCGTTTCTGGAGTTATTTTCACTTGTCTCATACCGAAATATTTTATGACTGAAGCAACAAGAAATTAATTGAATTTACGTTCAATAGTAATTCAATATCTAATGAAACAAGATCATATGTATCTACGTAGAGGTCAATCCACTATAAGAGACTGATTAGGAAGAAACTATGCTGTCATAAAGTGGTCTATTTTTTGTTAAATCTGTGGAAAGAAACGAGGATTATCGAGTACCTCAATGAAGCTCGCGGAGCAAATTTGCGTGTTTTCGCTTATTCAAAATATATTTCTAAGAAGTGTTTGTATTCGTTTTTATAGCCTTAGTCAGATACCTCTTACACAACGCCGCGCTGTTCCGGGTCTTTCGTAGAAAGAAATTATTTTCATAATAATATTGATTATCTAACTTCGTCATTTTTATGAATATCAAATGAAGAACGTTACTCGCTCACCATGACTTAGCATCCAAATTTAGACTTCGTTGATGTATGTCATTTGCAGGAAATATATTCTGCAAATGAATTTAAAAAGCGTATTTCACATATTCACAGATATCTTCATATCCAGTTCTTTAAAAACCTCTGAAAGTCATGCGCAACTTTATCTAGTATATAATATGAATTTAAAAATATCCTAAAAGTATTATGTCCTAGTTAAAATCTTAAAATCTTATGAATGTGTAAGGCTTTGTTTCTAATGGTCTGTTTTCTCAGAGTTCAAAACTTGTAAGTTTTAAGTAAGAGACAATGGAATTTACCATTCCACGTGTTTCTCGTGACCAACAACGTCGAATGCAACGAAACTCTTGGACAAAAGCGGCAGTAGGATAATCGAACGTTATAAAGCAAGAATAGTGACCGACATATCAACACGAGAAACGAAGTATTATAGTTTTTCTAGACCATACAATGAAGGCTGTATCCTAACTGCCCTATCCAAAACAACCCTAATTCCTTTGTAAAAATACTGTTTGTCATAATCCTGTTTTCGCATTAAAATTCTCATTTGTACGCAGATAATTGTTTTTTCTCCATCATTATGACACAATTGAGATGAAATCAAGTAATATTTTCCTTGTTAATTCTTTAGCAATTATTTCTTTTATTACTCAGAATTCCTAGAAAGTTCAATGATTAATATTTTTAGTCTATGTCAGTAAGAAAAATCCCTAGTTATTTACATTATCCTTGTTTTTGCGACAGTGATACATTATTGCTGTAAATATTATTTGTTAAAAAAGCAAAAACAATTTTGAATCTGTTAATTTAAAAGAAATGAATGGAAATTCCTCATTTCACACACAAAGTGATGGTTTTGGCGATTGGAAACCAAAAGTAAGAAAAATTAAATTACGAATATTTTCTGTGAAACTTAAATCTTTTTGAAAATGTAATCCAGTGTGAATTATTAATTTATTATGATTTTTTATTTTTCTAAGTCTTTTATAACAGTTTTAATACGTACCTGAAAGTAAAAAGTTAGCTTCACATTAATTTATTTTTTATTTAATTATTTTCGATTTTATACTCTTTCGTTTAGTGGCGTTTTTTGGTATTACTGTCAAATAGAAAGTATCATTTTTAAATTCCTTTATTTGGCGAAGAAGTGAAATATCTTTACATTTCGCCGATCGAGCTTATATATGTTGCGGAAGACATTTACTTCTGAATTTCTGAAGTACACCGTGTAAGGAAAGAAAGATGTCCTCCCACAACGCACTGAAATCCAATTCTATAACGTACGTCTTACAAGATTCTGAAGAACTAGTATTAAATATACTCACTTCTTCGTTCAGAATGATACAAAGAACTATTGGGATGGAAGTAAAAAGTAATCAGTTCGAATGAAACACCATTGCAAAGGAAAGAAAGCTTTCTATCGAAATTCTAATTTATTATGAACCTGATATATTTGGCATACCCTATTTTAAATTGGAAAGTATGAATAGGGAGTTATGATAGACTTGTAATTCAATCGGCTCCCTTTGGGTCAAAAGTAATTCAGTATACGAAGGAGAATGAATTCTTAATAATAATGAAACAAATATTTAAACTAATAAATACTCTTTTAGAATTAAAAATTATACTTTAAGCCAGTTGTTACGGTAGATATCAATATGATTCCGAATGCATATTATTATTATCATTATCATTATTACAATTCATAATATTATCACAGATATCAGCAGTATTCCACCAGATAGTTTTACAAATAGTTGTAAGTTTTTGTAGAAAATTTGTGCGTGCGTAATTGGTATATTGCCTAGAAAAATGTTTCAAAAACTATGTTGCATTTACAATTTTCATAGAATGAATTGAAACTCAACAAATAAGAGAAATATCTATAACACAAGTAATATTTGGTGTATTTTAAAAACAATGAACTCAACTATCAAATTAAAGAGTTAGTAGGATTCTTTTTTAATTTGAATGTGGCATCAGATTACACGTTTTTTATACATCAAAAAATAATTCTTTAAGTTATCGTTAGAACATAACCTGATTGTTAATTTGAGCCTTCGTACTTTATTATAAGAATTACTAACCCTTTTAATTTGCACGATGTTAGCGCTTAAAACAATAAAACAAAAAAAACTGAAATTTGTATCTATAAATATCAGATAAAATTTAATATCCACAAATATTAATGTAATTCATATTACCAAATATTTTCATTTCATTTGAAATTATCCCATAAACATATTTGTTTTTTTAGTCCGTGTGTAATATAAATACGTTTCTGTGTCACAACACANGGGGGGGGGGGGGGCAAAATAAAGTAAAGATAAAAAAGAAAGTCACACAAATATTAAAACATTTGGAAAAATGTTTGTTTCTGAGTATATGTTGCTTTTTTAATGTTCTCTAAAAAACGATTTTCAAGGTTTTCGTTGGATCAGAAAAGACTCCCTATGAATTTAAAACTAAGTTATATGTGTTTTAGATAGGTTTATTTTAGGTATTTAGATAGTTATATTGTTTATACTACTTTGTACCTAATAATAACAACAATAAATAATAAGATATATAATTATAATTTTGTTCATACATTACAAAAATAATAAGTAAATATTTTTAAAAGATATATAAAATCTACTCTCAAGTGACACTTTATTTACTATTGGCTGGGGGCGCCAAACTTATAAATCCTCCTGTGCTAGGTACTTGCATAGACACAAAAGTACTCACATTGTTATCTTAATATTACGAAACATTAATTCAGTTATCGCATGAATTAATGGAAGGCGCAAAACGAATAGTCATCCTCGTCATGTTCCCACTAGATCGTGAAGTTGATGGTGTCACAAGCCATTACAGCGAACGTCTCGTTTTCAGTCATCGTGCGTGGAATTTCTGAGTTGCTATGTCGTGAGATTTGATGAGGAATGGCCTATATACTCCCACGAGAAACATTATCGTTAACTTATCAAAAAGATATGAAAACAATCTCTCATTTCGTGTTTACTCAGTCAATTTAAACTGTTTCGTATTTTAGTAAATTAGCACTTCGTAGAAATTACGAGATCACTTTATCAGGAGTGTATTCTATAGTGTGTTAAGTATGCTGTAATCCAATAAAAGACCCGGAACTTACTTCGCAGTTCATCTAAATGAAGACACGTTTTAGTTCTCGGGTCTAAAGAAAAAATATTCCTCTCATAACCACTCAAAACACAGCGTATTCGCTTTCTTCGTAGCACTTTTCCATCCTTTTTCTGCGCACCCTATTATTCTCGCAGAAAAAAGCCTTGTATTGTGGAAATCCGACGGAAGTTGAAAAGAGCATCCAAAAATCGGACGAACGCACCATATGGGAAAACATTTTTTTTTTCCTGTTCTGAAACCATATATTTATGAATACCTATCGGATGTCTGTCATAGGCGGTATTTGAGTGAGGGGAGGAAAGCCCCTGAGGTGGGACTTGGGGTGGGTCGGTTCAACAACAAATATAGGTTACGTAATTGGAGTAGGTTTCGGGGTGTCTCGGTCGCTCTCTCCCTTCCCCATCCCCTCGGCCTTCAATAACGGAAAGCACGCGCGCGTTTGGGCAAAAAGAGTATTAATTTGCGCGAACGAAACGCAGGCTCGCGGAGGAATATCTGCTAGGTTTGCGTTTTACGTGTGCCACAGTGTGGAAATGCATGTCGCGGGGCTCAACACAAATTGCTGCCCTTTTTGTGACCGTCCCTTTTCAACTAGTACAAGACAAAATTGGAGGCGCTCTCACACACACCGATGTTTTGGTCTAGATTCATAATCACTATAATCCAGCGGCAGCAGCGACCTGTCGTTTGATGAAACAATAATTAACCCTTTATTTTTCCGCTCATCAATTTTGTCTTTTACAATAAAACGCAGGCGACCAGTGTTTGTGTTATACTCTAATTTTAGGAGCGTCGAATAAATGATCCGTGTTTTATAATGGAGGAATATGGTTGTGTTATTTTCCGTTGTCCGCTTTGTGGATTCTTCATGCTTCAACAGTATCCATTCCGCCATTTTATTTCTGATTTTTTTCATTTGTGGACAATCTGGTAAATTTGAGAATGTCTCTGAAGTATTGTCTCTTACATGGATGAGAGAATGAAAATATCATATTATTATATTTATTGAACAGTGGTCGAAAATTATTGTTGAAGTGAAGTTATTTACATGTTATACGGTTATATCAAGTACGTATTTAAGTACTTACGGTTGCTGACTTGTTCTTGTGGTGTTTTAATGCAAGAAGTTATTGTTATAGCTGAAATTATAGTTGACATCAATAGTTTTCAAGAAGTGCAGCTTTTGCAGGTCTTGATTTTACCGTGAAATATCTTTTTCATTACCGTGACGTACAAACTTGTGTTTTAAAAATACAGGTGATAAAAATAATCACTTGAACTTTTTTAATTAAACATTATAAGTACGCAAAAGTCAATAAAAACTAAATGTCTCTCGATTTATTTACAATAAGGGGAGCTAATAGCATCAAATGCAGTGTAGCTATTCTTCTCTAATAATTTTTTTTTTCTCTCGCGAAGTGACAATACCACCAACTGCCATTGGAAGAAAAGTAGTTTGGGGCTTTTCGGGGGTCACGTATTTTTAGAGCGGGTACTATTGTACTTCCGTAGAAGCAATCGTTTTATTTCAATGTTACAAACGAATTAAATTACAAGTGACCGAACAAGAAAGTAGAGATAATTGAAAAGCTATGAAATGGTCATTAGAGTAGCGCGGGATTGTCGTTATTACTTTATGACAAAGCTTTATTGCACTCTGAAAATTATTTCTCTTCATAGGATGATCAGAATCAATCCGAAGTAATCGTACTGTGTAATACAGCTCTTGAACATTATTTACTGAAAGATAAAAGGCCTTGTTGAGCTTTATTACATTGAAATATGTTGGCAGTTTATTTATTAATTTTTTTTGCTTCTCCAACAAACAAAAGGTATAATGCTATATTTAAAGATTTCATTGGAAAATAAAACAATATAATTGTAATGAAAGAAAACGAGAATGTGTTATTTGAAGCAGACTTCATAGCGTTGTATATTCAAAATGATTAATATATGAAGTTATTTCTTGTAATAAGTTTAAATTGTTCATAAATTGCGGGGTCTTACTGTTACTCTGTTGAATTTCGACGTTATTTTTGCGACTTTAGTCAATTTTCACGATATATTNTTTTAAAAGCTGGGCCGGGTGCGTGCCCTTTTTTTTTTTTTTTTTTTTTGCAGGAGAGTTAACTCCCATATTATTAAAAATGATTTCCATAGGATGGCTCGCGTTTGACAAAATGATTCTTAAAGCAAATAATAAAATCAAAATTACGCGTATCAGTAATACGCTCATAATCCTGATTCTGAAAAGATGTAGTTATCTGTATTACAAAAAATTAAAAATATAAAACAATTTCTTTCCAATACCGGAATGTAATCACACAAATGATAAAAAAAGGAAAATGTTTATACAATTTTAAGAATAAAATCATGACTAATTTTAAGAGTAAAATCAAATTTGATCTCTTAAAAAACACAATATTTTATTCTCATGACCTTACGCTTTTCATCTATGAATTTTCACACAACTGCGTGAAATATAACTTTTAGGAGAATTATGGAACATTTAAAAAAAATGTAAATTAAGAATACGAAGTGAATCATATAGCCTTTAATAAATATTAACACACGTTCTGGTATTAAGTTTTTTAGTATTAGGGGAACAAACACGTTTAATTACAACCATGTTATAATTCAAAAAGGTATATCACACATTATATTGATAGAATAGATTGTGGTTGAGTTCTGTCAAGGTTAAAATATTTGTTTCTCTCTTTTCTTCGGACCTATGACAATTACCTGTATATCTTTATGATTGTCAGTGGCGGTGCGAGGAAACAGCATGTTTCGAAATATTTCATTATGTTTGAAGAAATAAAACAAAATATTTAGGATTTTTTGCCTATTGATTCAAAGTTTTACAAATATTGACGAAATTTAATATTTCAAGCACTAATACTCGTATTGCATTTATTATAACACCTATGGGAGTTAAAGTGGTAAAAGTCTTTCTTCACAAATCCTTTTAATTTATGAAAAAAATTACAGAGTTACAAAATATTTAAAAAATACTGAATTGAAAATGACTAAAACATCTGTAATCCATAAGAGAAGCAATTTTAATGATTGCGGAACTCATTTTCAAAATATTGTTTCGATAATTTATTTTGGATTTGTTTCCGTAGTTTGGATGCAGTTGAGATTCATTCATCCGATACCGAAGTTTTTGTATTTAAAATTTCAGTGTCAGGTAGGAATAAATACTTAAGTATAGTTGCAAATCCTATTGCTTTCCTTTGATTTTGAGGACTTTTGACTTCAAAGAATGAAAGGTACTTCAAGAGTTTGCGCGACGAGCAGATCCAATAGTAGAGAAGTCATTACCTTCCATTTAATTTTGAATTTTTCAATAGTTTAAATCATAGCTTATTGTTATACAAAAAATTCGTCATCAAATAACTTAGGAGACATATGGTAATTCTTTTTGCTATATTCTGTTCCGATAAAGTGTCGATATTAATTATGTAAAACGTTTCTTCCAGAAATTATTTCTCCCGACAAAATACGCAACTGAAATAAAAGGTGTTCCAAAATATTTATCAGCGTTTGTGTAAATAGGCCGGAATGTCGAGGATTACGGAGAATATTTTAATTTCCAAGATCCGAAAATTTGGAAAAATAGATCTGGAAGAGTAAAAAGATTAGTGTCTACTCATGCGTTGGATTATTTACATAAATTGATACAAGTTACTGTGATGACGGAAAATTTCCCTAACTATCAATATATTTTTCATGATAAGTATCGAAGGAAAAATGAGCATCGTTTAAAATATATCTTGATTGGAATACGTTGTTCACTTACCAAATTATTCGATGCTTTTTGAACGTTAATTTATTTCTTTTATTTATATTATCTTCTACTAGATCACTAAAATTTAACGACTATTGAGAAGGTCATACAAAATGAAAATATTATTTTCTTTTCGTTGTCACACGCGCGATTTCGACTACTTTTTTCTCAATCGTTTGATATCACTAAATTTTCATAATATTTTTTTATAATTTGTAGTTTATTATTTTTATCCATCATTGAACATCGGAATTACTCTTTTGAAAATTTAAACTCAAAAGAATAGTGTTCTGAATGAAGGCTTTCATGACCGGAATGATAATAAGAAAATAATTTTCCGGTCTAAGTAACCGAGGTTTTATTATGATTTCTCCTGACGTTTCGCTTACATCAAGTGTAAGCAAAACGTCTGGAGAAATCCAAACTGACCGCGGTAACTTAGCCAGGAAAATAATTTTCTTATAAAAAAATGTTCTGTTCATCAGCATAATTTTTATTTTAATTCAGGAGAGTGTTCCCGTCAAACCTACGAGTCAGTACTTTCTATGAAGGTTACTTGATAGTGTGTCAGTCCGAGAGGAATTTAAAATTACTCTTCCAATTTTAAAATTTTAAAATTAGATAGCTGCAGGTTATGCTTTCAAGTACTTTTCTGTTTTTCTTCCGATTTTCTGTTTTATAGGTTTTGTATAATTACTGAAACTATATACTTCACAAACTATACACATAATTATATACCTTTATGATAAAATTAAAAATGAAGTAATAAAGATACACCAATTTTTTAACACATGGATATTTTATATCAGAATATTAAATAAATTTTTTAAATAAAATATTTGTTTTTATGCTCTTATTACGTCCCAACTAACTACAAAATTAAGCAACATTTCATTACATAAATCATAGTGGCGTAATGATATTATTCAAGACGGCGAAACTAAATTATTGTTCGTGACTATTAATATCTGTAATTATGTTTTCTTTTAAATATTAATAAATTGAATATAATATGGCAAACATGATTTTTTGAAAGGGTCCTTATTTTTTCTTAATTTTATACCCTTTACAACTTCAAAATTTTACAGTGAAATTTAAACATCTGCGTGTTTTTATTTTTATTTGATTCAATAGCATTATACCGTATAATTTTCAAAATACCTTGAGATACGTTTTTAATTAATTGACAAAGAATACAATGCGTTTTTCGTATCCTTAATATTTTCAACTTCATTGTTTGGAATGCTTGATGCGTCTTCTACGACCATATTTGTTTAATCAAATTACGATTCATATTTAAAAGAAAGAAATAAGAAATGTAGAAAAAATGATAGATTGTGTTCCTATTGTAATATTATATTCCTGTGCGCGATTCGTTCCTTTTCCCCGCAGAGTTCTTCCCACTGCCTCAATAAAAGAGGATTGACTCGAATAATTAGTCACAATGTAATCTCCGAGACCGTAACACCCGTATGAGTTGCAGGAAATGCAGGTATCGCTCATGCCATTCATCAGAGATGAGCTCGTCTGGTTAAATGCTCATGAGAGGCTCGTGGGTGAACGCAGAAGGCGAGTATTTGTCTTTTGACCGTGAGTGGAAAAGTGGCCGTCGGTCGCAGAAGCGTCATCATTCGCGAGGATNGGTGGGAGGGGGGGGCGGATGGTCAATGTGCTCTAAGATTCGTTACGAGGGTGTATGGACTACGATGAGGGAACGGAAAGGGGAATGGAGAAAGCGGACTGAGACCGATTCTCTATGTTAAATGCGATCTAGATTCGTTCTCTAAAATGTGGAGTGCATCATCGGAAGAAAGAGGCTAGAAGTTATTGATAGGACTGCGATTTGAATAATTTGTTCTTAAAAACATTTATGTATACCACTTAAAAGTGGTAGATAACGAGGGACTTAATTTAAGAAACTTACAAGCCTTAGAAAGTATATTCAGAATCAGAAAGAGTGGCAAAGGAAACTGACACCGCAGTTTAAAAAATTATTAATAATAAAGTATATCTTTAATATTTGAATAATAATGTACAAACTCATGTATCCCACCTAAATAGATCTCTGTGAGTCGATTCACATTTTAGGGCACAAAAATGTCTTTCCTACAGACACGATTTAAGACATATATAGAGAAGTCTAACTTTAAAATCGGCTGGCCTGTGTGCTATATTAACAAAATTCTGAACTGTTATTAAACTACAACATATTTTCCTACCATAACATTAAAATGGAATGTCGATTAAGATAACGTCGAATAATGAGACACGTTTGTTACTATAACATATTCTTATACAAATTATTTTTATTAAGTTATGACAATTCACAATTTTAAATCGATTATAGAATAAATTATTTAGTTTTCGTCAAGAATAAAATAACAAAATTAGTTTTCATTAAAAAAAACTTTTGGTGGTTAAAATAAAAACATAATTCAATATGATTGGCAAGTAATATTAGAAAATAATATGCCATTTTTTACTTTTTCAGGCGGGTTTCTTTTCCTTACCTGATAGTCAATTCTGATATCTATAATTTCTAAAATTTACGAACAAGAACGTCTATTGTTTTTTTACGTGGATTCTTAATGAATGAAAGTCTCCAGTGGTAGTTTGTTCGCTTGGCATATTCTATAAAGCAACCAAGATTTTGTATATTTCCGTTCACATATTCATTGCACCTGCAACAATTCTCAAGAAAAATTCTCCAAAATTTTAGGTCAATTCACCTAGAACCTTTGTTAATTTCTTTATTAATGCCACTCCATAGAATAAATTTTTATCATTATTTATCAGGAACTAACATCATTTATTTCACATATTTATATACGTATCTATTAATACTACTCTATTTTGTGGTACTTATAAAACTGATATCATAATAAAATGTCATGGATTGAGCTTTAAGAGATGGAAATGTGTTGACTAAAACGAAAGAGGGGTAGTACTTCTCTTGTTGGTCAAGTACAGTGAATACAATACTGAAATACTAACTGTTCGGGTAGGTTAAAATCTCGATAGTATTAGAGTATTTTTAGCTATGCACAATATTTTATTTATTTATTTCCAATATTAAGACAATTATATTATAACACAAATGATGTCCATTCCATATACGTCAGGGAAACCAAATAAAGGTACCAGATCTTTTGGGCATTGGATCAAATGTACAGGATGTAAACGACGAATCGTGAATTCTCGCAACTGATCTCATCGCTGCCTGTCGAGGCCAAAAAATTGCGGCATTCTGCATCCAAACTTTTCAAAGAATTATTAAGAGCCGAGCCCAGTGGAGCGCACCATCTTGGGCACAAATTTATTTAACCTCACTGTTTCAAAGTTTAGTTGAAGAAGTAATCTCTATCGAGATCTGATCAATTTGTAATCAAATGATCGAGATTGCTCAATGTTATTGGCAGGTGTTATTCTTTACTATTTTATTAATACTGAACAGCATCTACATTAAATTCGTCTCAATAGACATAAAATTTTATGATGGGTTCACAATGATTTTGTCATCTCATATCCCATGAGTACCCACGTTCGTACACATACACAATTTAAAAAGGGGAAACTTCGTAAATTAGAAAATTGAATTTCTTCAATACGTTACGATTATGTCTCACATTCGAATTGTTATAGTACTTCGTAGTAACATTTTGAACTACCTTGAAGGGGGGAAAATACTCAACTTAAATAAGGGTAAAAACTAAAATAATATTTTTTTGTTGAATCAATTTTTAATAATTTTTCTCACATCTGTAAAAATATCTCAGATAACTGAAAAAAATGTTTCAGCGTTTTGTTTTCCTCTTGTATTGCTTGGAAATGTTTACATTTTAGTATGTCTTACGCATGACAAATTAAAAACACGCAATGGTAGAAGGATCAAACATTCTGTGTGGCATTTTTATTGTTGATAGGCGGCAGATGTTTGAGATACGACACTAATCCAGTTGAAGCAGGAAATATTCACAGAAATATTCCTCCAATAGTAGTAATTCTGTCTCGCTTGAATATACAGAACGATCACGAAAATTCGTACACAATGGTGTTGGGTGTCTTTGGCGAAGTGATGGCGGCTGTCAGTATGTGGGGTTGAATGGAGGGGAGGACCGCCTGCCGACAGGCGCGTGCCCGGGGGGGCTGACCGTCCCAGGTGACATGACGTTGCGTGTCCGCACTAGACAACATGCGACAAAGCCAGGGGAGGCAGGAAGACGCGGTAGGCGAGCGAACAACCGCGCGAGCAAGCGACTTATTTGCTGTGGTCAAGTCCGCAGACAGCGTTGCCCTTTCCCTCATCGCCAACCCTTACTCCCCGCCTCCGCAACACACGCCCCGGGGCGCCGTGTGTCAACGGACCCAGTTGCGGCCCTTGTGGCACTCCGCGGGGACTCGAGCGCGTCGTCGCTCGCCGCTCGCTGCGGTCGTCTCGCACGTCTGCGGTTAACCCGAATTTAATTGCACGCGATGAAGTCCTCGCTGCGCCTCTCGCCCCGCCCGTGCCGCTGCGGCGGCGGCGGCGCAGAAGCTGCGCGGAGTTTGCACGAACAATGCGCACCGAGCGCAGATGCCCACGGCACAAAGGATGTCAGCGTCGGCTGTCTCCGGCGCGTCGCTCCAGGGCCTCGAAAGTGACGCGTGTGATGGACGCTCACTCTGCACTTCTCTGTGACTCTTCTCTGTCCAACAGGCACGTGAACTTTCACATACGACGCTTTTGTTTAATTAAAATAACGACTAAATGATGAAGACGGATGAAGATTAATATCGATTTTTTATAACTCGATTAATGAATTCTTTACCCGGCCAACCAGTTATCCAAAAAATTAATCGTGAAATATTGTCATTTCCCTCACCTAATCACGAGTGTCATTAATTGAAACCGTTCTTCATCAGATTCGAAATGTTTACTGGACCGGCAATTTTGAAATTAATCCGCTTTGTTCCCCGCTATTTTATGCGTCATCGGACTGTCACGCACATCCATCGCTGTGAGGGATGGAGGCGACCGGTCGCGCGTGGGAGGATGCAGCGTCAATCGACTCGAACGCATTAGCGACCGTCACTCTCTTTATTGTTGCACTGAACATAGTACGAAAGAGAATCTGAAAAAAAAAAAATTAACAGGAGCGATGTGATTTACGGAGAAAATAAATATTTATTGTGGGACAAATTTACGGTATGAATGCCTCAGTACTGATTAACCATTGAAAATAGTTCTGTCGAAATGTTATCGACTTTCCATAGTGAATTAAAAGTCTGGTGATACGTCAGAGAAAGCGTACGAAAGAAATATCTTACAATTTTCAATACCTATTTATACTGAAAAGTGGGTATATCAATTTTCTACATATTCTGGGTATATCAATTTCCATGTGTAGTTATTTAATGAGTTTTTAGTTGGAAAATTCAAAAGAAAACTAAACGCATAAAACTTGTAACATCCTCTTTTCTATAATTGATTCTAAATAAGTTAAGTATTTTTTGTGAAATAATGCCAATGTAGTTCAGTTAATTCAAAGGTTCCTTATTGGCAAAAATATTGCTTTTAGCTCTTCCATAAACGTCGTGTATTATGTTCGTATCAGACCACGGTTGTATTTTAATTTTTGGGAAGTATTGAAGTTCGGAATGGTGAAAAATATAAGATTTCAGTACTTAAAAAAGCACGCTATCTTCGACTTAATTATTTTTCAAATTGAAATTCAGGGATCTGATTCTGATGGAATAATGGTATTTTTGTAAAGAGATGTGTAAACTCTGTCTCCACTATTCGAAACGTTGGAATAGAGCTTATCTATCTGATTTTTGGCGAGATTTTTTGATTGTAAGGGAGCTCTGAAATGTGAAGAACATCAGTATCGGCAATCCAGGAGTCTTCCTATAGTTTTAAAAAGTAAATGGTGAATTTTCAGACTTTAATTTAGGTAGGTTCTATTATTTGTTGAATAAAAATATTAATAAGTTTAAATTTAATTTTAACTCCTTTCAAACTTTACAGACCACGCAATCATGATTAGACCTAAACTTATAGGACCAACTTTCGGCCAGGTGAAAATATGCGATGAATCAGGAATCGAACCCGAGACTGCTTCTATGATCGCAGATCTGTTAACCACCAATCCACACGCTCGCCTTTCTCTGTTATCCACCGTTTCCACTCAGGTCTAACCCCGGGAAAATCTTTACGTTGATAAATGTTTGGGAGACAATCTCTGCAGGACATTTTTTACCATTCATTTCTGAAGTGTAGAGTAGATCTAAAAAACATTTTAACATTTTGCGTGAAGCAGACCCCAGAGGGCAGCGTGTAGAAAAGCGAAATGTTAGGAGGGTGGGTGTCGTTCTGGCACCGCACACATGCATTAATGAGAGAGGGCGCGTGAGAGCGGAGGGCGCATTCGCTTCAAAAGTTGTCTCCCGCGCCATAACACTCGCTTTTCTAGTATGTTGTGAACATACTGTGGTTTATTTTTCAAAAATTCCAAAATCATTTTGTTATTTTTGTATTTCAAGTTTTTACGTGTTGAAATCAAAGACATTTTGAAAAATTTTTGATGGGCTACGATTTTTTGTTTCTTTTGAGGGTTTTACAAAGAAAGTTGTCAGAGATTTAGAATGAGTGGAAATATGTTTTACCGTTCAATTTTCATTTCTCTAACATACATTGGTCAATATCGGTCCTTTAAAAATAAACCAGTATAAAATGCATTTGATATATTAGTCTCCCCCAAAAATAAAAATAAAAAAAAATTACAGATTAATTAAAAATTATAATTCATAAATAATTCATTATATTAAAAACAAAGGATTAAAAGACTAAATTTAAAAATATCAATTAAATTATAGATTGAAATTTAGGGATATTTCATAATTGACTCGTAGGTATTTGGATTTTTAGATCTCAATATTCATTGTTTAAAAAATTATATACAATTTCCTGTATACGTAAAAAATAAACAATGTAGATGGCAATTCCCGTCTGAACAAATTTTTTCCCATTTTTAACTTGCTTTGGAGTTGATGTAATATTTAAGAAATCGCACACTTATTCATTATTGATCACTAAGAAAATGCACAATATCTAGATTTTGACTAATAAGATATGGTTATGATTCCGTATGATACTATCTTAATAATGATGCAAGAATTAATTTTTACGTGTAGTTGAATGTAATGTCATTCCTCTTCACAAAATAACGTTTATTAGTCTATTTTCAATTAACGTTCATAAAAAGATCAGTTACCTCACGCTCACGCAGCCGTAATGAAAACAGGTGTCACCCAACACATGTGTTTGAATATTCTTAGTGATCTTGTTAATGTGGCCATGTGTAGTTACCAATGAACTCACGAAGGTCTGAGGAGTCGACCATGCCATGCAGACCCAAATTCACCACCTCCCTCGCCGCCGCCGCCGAAGCCGTTTCCGGGGCAGGCAGGTGACGAGTGCAGACGATTAATGTAGGCTGGCTCGTTGTGTGTGACAGTAACTGCTTCTTTCCTTTCCCGGCGTGCGACGTGTGTAAAAGGGCGTCAGGAACGCCGTCTACGAATTTGCTCTCTATTCATTACTGTTAAGCAACTGTGAAGGGGTCTGTTGTTGAATCTAATGGTGTTGGATACCAAGAGACGAAAATAATAAATGGAATTTAAGTCTTGAGAGGAAAAACGCCAATCAAATTATGTTAGTGAGAGTTAGGATCGAAAATGTTACCGATGGTTTATGTGCTCTTTTGATTTTTCTTGCATGACAGGAGAATATAATTTTCTTTGGATTTTTTTCTTTTGTATTTGTTTTGCATTTTACTGATTATATAATGTCCCAATAAGAGTAAAAATAGATTGACCAAATCGTTTCAATAAATTCAATTCAATGATGTTAATGCTTTAGATATTTTAAATGTTTTATTTCTTACGTATGTTTAGAATTTATTATATAAGGAACAATCAACAAAATCAGTAAATAACACGTACAACGAAGTGAAATTGAATGAAAAGTGTTCTATTGGAACTTATTGGTCTTCTCTTCCGAACTGCAACAATTGAGGGGGGAGAAATAACGTTGACTATACCAAAGAATTAACATAGCTGCACAGAAGACCTACAAAATTACTTATTCCAGTCCAAAAGTCTCACTTAACAAAGTAATGAAACACTGCGATGAAATCGGTTTTACGTTCATAAATTGTTTGTAATGATACATAAACTCAATTAAGCACTCAAATACGCGTATGTATAGGCCCGCGGACAGTAAGACTCATTCAGTTGAGGAGATATTTCCCTATTTCAATGGACAAAGAATTATATTTTATTTTTAATCATCTTTGATGTATGGATTAATTCACACACCAATCACAAATGGTTTCACGTATCCTCTTAATAACGTCTTTGAATATAAATCCTCCACAGTGCTAGTGTAAAATGAACTGAGCAAATTGTTTCATATCAATATTCATTTAATCATTTTAATACTTCAGATATTTTGAATGTTTATTTCATGTCTATATTCATAAATTATTCTATCAGGAATAATCAATAAAATCAATAAATAATATACAATGAAACGTAACATATGTACAACGGAGTGAATTGTATGAAAAGTATCCCAATAGAAATCGTATGAAAAGGCTCCGTGGCTGTCATTTAGAATCATTACTTTATTCAATAATGAACACGCGACGAATAAATTATATCTCAGAACGCCAACAATATGAACAAAAGCAAACAGTGAGCATTGCACGCAGGAATCCCCGCGGTGCGAGGGCTATGAAGCCGTCAGCGGCGAGCGCGGCACAGCGCGGCGCGGCACCCGTGCGGGGGCCGTGTGGGCAGAGACACCTGCTGCCGTCGTCGACCGGCTATTGTTTCCGTTGCACGCGGGGCGAACGATGGCAGCAATGCAGTCGCCAGTCACCGTCTCGAGGCGTCGCTGCTGCTCAGCCCACAGCGAACCGCACCCGCCCTCTATGATATACGCCCCACGAGATGCAGGAGCAACAGCATCCGTGTGGAAGGGAAACAAAATAGGCCGTGCCCATCACGACTGCGGAAAGGTACACGCCGCCGCCGCGCTCTCCCGATGCCCCATGACGCAGCGGGATTCTCTTAAGGAGCAACTCGCTCATTCACACCACCTCAGCGAATAAGCGTTTCTGCGTCTCCCACTAATTGACTATAGAAAATACACCAGAAAATGGAGGAATATCAGTTCGCTTGAGAATTACCATCAATACGTGGCGATGAAAAGAACAATGTTTCTAGACTGATCAATTTCATAAATGAGTCAGAACTCCTCCCTCAAGTTCGTTGAATGATTTAAATTTGCATTCTTTTCTCGCTTTCCCTTACATCTTTCCTTTTAATATCCTTTCCCGCATTTTGAATCATTATGTCCAGTTGTAGCATATTACTTCATAACATAAATTAATCCACTGTTGTCTATCGTTCCTATCATTGTGAGAACTCTAACGACTTAGATGTTCGTGAACCTTAACACTGCAATAACAATAAAATGGATAATAATAAAAATGAATATAATAGCCGGTTGATATTGTTTATACCCATTGCAGTACCACATGTTATCCTATTTTTGTTCCGTAATACAGGATATAAGACCATGATCCTTGGTTCTTTACCTCTCAAATTTCGAATTCATTTACTCTCCTCTTTATTAAATGGTCACATGAAAGTTTGGATCTCATAGCTGTAACGTTAAATAAATAAATTACGAGTTCAGTTACTAGGAACGGGAAATTATATTACATTTCGTAACTTTGTTCCTAATCCTTGGCAACATCTGGTGTAATTATCCTAATGCAGTTGTTAATGAGTGAGTCCGCCGCTTTTTTCAGTGGTAAGTTTATCAGATAGTGACACACCTTCTGTGACCGTGAAAGAAGTTGAATATGTGAAGAGTAGTATTCTAAAAATTTTCCGCTTTGGTTTCCCATTCTTTGTTTTTATTTCTAAGTTCCCTAGAAAAGTAAATTAATACATAAATCCAAATCTACATTTCCTTATTGACATTTATACATTCCTATGCAATATTCAATAGATTTGAATATTCAATAGATTTGAATTCAATAGATTTTGAAATTCAATAGATTTTAATATCGAAGTAATTTAAATCAGTAGCCTATGTAGAAACATTTTTAAGCCACAATTTTCACCTTCACACCTAAAGCGAACCTTTCAATTATTTTCTTTGTTCTCTTTTGAATCATGGAAGACCTTTGTGTTTCCTGGAGGTGTGTTCATGTAATAGTTACTGAACGCGGGTGTGTCGAGATATGCTTTTCATGTCAATAAAATTTTCCATTTCGATAAAACAGTGGGAACTTTTATAAATCCATTTTTATTTCACATTCATACCCAACCTAATACTTTCAAAAAATGTATGTAGCTTATAAAAGTAATTCTCAAGATTTCAATGAAGAAGAAAACACTTTTACTCACGTGAAGCACAAAATTAATCGGACATTTATACTTGTTATTCTTATATTTTTGTACAGTCAACAAGAATATTTTATGTCATTTGTTGGGGGTAAATCTGCTGTAATAGCAAATCGAGAACACGAAGAAGTCCACAAAACCATGAACTGTAGAGTTGTATTGATGTATCTAGTTGATAATGACTCATAATCATGTCCCAGTGTTGCAAAACGACATCGTAACCACAAATCCTCTTTAGCTTCCCTCACCCCATAGATCATTCTGGACGGAGCATCCTCTTCCCACAACCTCGAAGCCCGTCCGCGATGATTCCACATCAGGACAAGTGCTGCCCCCATTCTCATCTGGGGCCGCGAGGAAACCTATTATGATGAGGATCAAGCGCAGCTTACCAGACATGTTTCCCTAAGAGTAGTGGATTACTTGCTGTGCAGCGCAATCAAATATTGAAGCCGGCAACGGCTGCGACCAAACCCCAGCCACTGGTGCTTCATACGGAACTCGTCCTGGGTTTGCTGCCACTAGGAAGCACTGCAGCTCACTACGAGCACTTGCACTCAACACTCATGCGTGTGCATGGGAGGGCGAATGGAGCATGTGGGAGATGCGCTTCACTGTATTAAGTCGCGTGGAATTGCAAACGAAAAAGAAAAAGTGTTTTCATATGAACTTTAAAACTATAACTGACACGCAATCAATTTCACTAGACGTTGATAGTTTGTCTATGGAGAAACAGATCATATACGTTACAAAAAATACTACTCCCTTTCCTGGATTTTATGTGGAGAAGGAAACAATTACGCTTATATTTATCATCTTATGTGTGTGTCCAATTCTTTAAAATTGTTTCAAGTTCATCAGATTATTTCCATCAACAGTTATCTTTCTACTCCTGCGCGTCTTCCTAATATAATCTATTTTGATGGTGTTCCTCCCAACTATTAATTTACCTCATAATAATAACAATCAAATACGCAATTTGTGATGGGAAAGGGGAGGTAGATGTACCCCTTTCAAAAAACATGAAAGAATGATATCAGTTTACAAGTGTTATTCTTATCACGTTACCAGTGATCTTGCTGGTGACAATTTATTTTCTTCTGTCGAATTTTGATCATACGAATTGACAATTTCGACGTACCTAGAAACTTGAGGACGTAGCACCTCTTCCCTAGAATACTTATGGAAGCGATGTCCAACTAACGTCCCTTTTGTTGCGGCCCGCGAGTTATAGTACATTTTACATCAAATTTTTCATGAAACTATGTTGCCAGAATTAATATTTGACTTGGCATGTTCGGTAAGAGAAAATACAAAATTGTCTTCGGAATTACCGAGTCATACATTACAATATGATAACATTTTATTATAAAGCGAAATATTAAAAAAACCTTTCTTTATTTTTACTTTATTTTTACTATTTAATTTTTGCAGCATAGAATAATATTAATTTGTTTATGAGAATCAAAATGTCGCGTTACAAATAAATTGGTCACCACACATTTTGACAAACCACATCCCATGCCGAAAGTGTATAGAAAATGATCCGCAGAGTAAGGTCAGTAGGACAACGCTGTTACAGAGCATCAGTGATTAAAAGTTTGAATTCTTGATTTTGGTAAGCAGGTCCTGAGTATCTCGGAGAGAGAAATGACCTCTAGGATGAGGCAACGACAAAGATAAAAGGGAGGGAGCACCGGTCACCGGAAGGAGCTTCGCCACCGTTCCGCTGACCGCCCCCGTCTCTGTAACTACCCCCTCTGTCCTCCACCTACCGACCGCTGCCACCAGCGCAATGGGGAAGTTTCTCCCGGAAGCATATACGCCCGCCTGTGAGGACGTGATTCCACGTAATTGCCTGTAATGAGCGACGCGACTATCCACGCTGCTGCACCGACACTCGTCATTCGCTCGGCTAACGAACTCACGCCTCGCTTAATTATGTGTCCACTTCCTAATTGGCGTGACGTTTCTCAACCACGTGTATTCCGGGTAACTCGATGAAGATGTAGTTTTATTGTAGGGACTGTAATACAATTTTACAAGACCTGTTTTTTTTTTCTTTTACTTTTTTCAAATGATTAACATAAAGACGTTCACATTGGTCTCATATTGTATGATATATCTTCAGTTGGCTAATTGGCTATGCCATCTTACTGATTACCAGTATTCGTTAATTTTAAAAAACACAGCAATGTAAAAAACCTCAACTTTTCATTTTCGTTGGTAGTATATAAAAATTTCTTTGGGTACTGATATTATCAGTGTTAAATGACGCAGAATATCAGAAATATTGTCCAAATATTCCTAGAAATTTTCTTCTCAAAAATTTATATTTTCACCCTGAAACTTGACGTAAAAATAATAGGTGAACCAATCAATGATGTATTTTGTACCTAATTCATGTGTCATACGTACGTCTTGTCTTCTGATGAAATTTTATTCCATCGTTAAAATGAAATGATTTCAGACAAAAAAGTTTGTGGACAAAATTCCAAGCATATTCATGAATATTTCTAATACATTTAATTAGTGTTTCATATTTGTATTTTTGACGACATCTTGTTTCAGCTACATGTGATAAATCACTATTTGCATCGATTCTTGTTCCACTTTCAATTATTTCTCTGGATTTCCAACGCTATCACACGACCTCCTTAATCCTCGCTCTGCCTGTAAGGATCCTGTCCCTTCATTGCAAACGCCCTCTCCGCGTTAGGTTCCACTTCAAAATCCGTACGAGTCTAATGGGCGAGTGGCCACTGCACGCTCCTCCATCTCCCGGGAGCCACGAGATAATGAAACGCCGGTCAGTAAGCGTCACCTCACCGATGACTCGTGGGACAGCGGGACGGGCACTAACTCCCCCTCTCCCACGCAATGCGATTAAAGGCTTAAATGCACTCGCATAGCCATCACGCATCTGCGAGTTTCCTTCTTGCGGCCTAAGCAGCCTTCATTTGATGGACATGTTAGCTGAAACAGTTCTCTCAAGTTACACGCTGTTGACTGGCACATTGTTTTGCGTTAGTGAAAAACTTTAATAACTTACAAGCAGTATTTGCTATTAATTCCTAAAAGTAAGACTTTTAATTTTATAAATTAATTACTCCTGCCGTTTAATATACTTAAATTATTACTTGGTTCTATGGTAACACGTAGAAATGAATTGTAATTTGCGAGTTTATATTTCTGATTTTTTGAGAAAAGTATGTTCAAAATGGGAGCTGTAAACTCATACATAATATGTAAATAACTACGTATTTAATAAGTACTGTTTTTCTCTGTATTTTAGAGAAGGTCTACTCATTGTACTCTCAAATACAAAAATTAACTGTGTTCGCGATACCCCATAAATATAAATGAGACACGCGATACTCTTTTTTTCAGCATTTTAGTATCAGTTTCGTACGAGCAATTCTGAAATTTCGTAATTGAACAGATTAACATTACCTGTTTTATATCACGTACTGCAAAAATGATACCGAAATAATTTTCAAAATTACTCCTCCGCGTGCGCTCGTGGGAGTGTAACGCGACCCTGGCGCCTCTAGCGGGGAAACGTGGATACCCAGTCGCGTACGCAGAGCGTCCTGTGCGTCGCGCGGCGCTGCGCACATCGACGTTGACTGGCTCCCTCGCCGCCGAGACAATATAAAAAGGATCGTCCTCGAGACAGGTTTTATCGAGCACATAACACGGTCGCTGGACGAGAACTTCTCTTCCGAGCGGAAGGCCTGGGTTTGAATGCAGTCCAGGCCATAACGTTGTTTTACATCTCGTTTTATAGTGTTACTTTGTATACAGAAGAGAGACCAGGGACGGCTAGCGTGCCCGGAGGTCCTCGTATATAAGACAATACGCATCGACAGTGCACCCGACAGACGATGGAGTTGCGCTCCCTAAGATTGCGCAGCGAACGATCGCTTATATCATCACTACGCGTTCGTGATTCTCGCCCGCTCGATCTATCAAATCTATCTTGTCTAATGACTTCTTTGTGTTTTATTAAATACAATATTTGTTGGTATTATGTCAATACTATTACACCCGCCGAACTATTTTTATCGTTAGGAGTATGTTGAAATTTTAAATCCATCTCTACCTGATGACCCTTGATCGGAATTGATGTGATGGCCCCTTGCTTGCTTCCGGAGAGTAAATTAGTTTATTATCCTGCATGTGGTCATACGCAATCATTTGTAATTGTTTTTTGACAGGAAAGTGTATTATTATTATTATTATTATCAAAAAAACGTGAGAAAATACCATGAAAATCCGTTTTAACACGATTTTCGGTTCGTTAATTTTTTCTCCGTGTTTATTGATTACTACATACTATAAAAAAGACAATAACATGTCACGATTACTCTGGGAAATAATCATCGTCTTAAAAAAATACTACAAATCATATTTTATTGGTTCTGCTTTTTTTATTGTAGAGAAGAAAAGTAAAACGAAGTTCCACATATATGCCACGAAGAACTCGTAGACCATTTCCAGAAATTAAAGAACAAACAAACTTGAATGCACAGCGAAGTACTACAGTGCAGATCAGTCGCATTAAATCTCCCTCGACAGGAAACACAGCTGCTTCGCAATCACGTCTTTTCATTTACTTCCAGAGGCGACGGCATCTATACTGGGCTTCATTGTCGCCGCTCGCCTTGTCGCCTTCATCATTCCCACCTACATCCCGTCTCCTTGTTCTCTGCATTCCTCCTCACCCACGCCATGAAGCCTTGTCTGCGCTCCAACGTTGCGCCGTTGTCAGAACGGTGTTCTCATGTAGCAGACTGCCTGCCTCAGGGCGCCGTGTCCGTCGCTGGTCTTCCAACCGCTGGCAGAGTACGCGACGGCGCGGCGTTGCTGGATGCGATCTTGTTCTCTCCAGCTTCAGACCGGAGCTCGCCTTTCAGTCTTGTGCTACTATGGCGTGTGGGATGTTGGTGTGGGATGAACACACAAAATTCTTATCCGTAAAACAATACTAATTACTGCACGTCAGATTAATACTATTACTTCGCATAGAATGTGACTTCTTTTCCGACACACTCTCAGAGATGAGATCAAATTCGTAGTACTGTTTCAAAAATATTTCTCTCTTGATTCATTTATCTTTTTTCTATCTTTGCTGATTTAAAAATAAATTCATTTATAAATTTATATGAAAGTGCTCAAGTGCAAAACTCCACGCAGCTTCGTCAGTCACTCAACTTCAAGCAACGTCTCCCACAAAATATAATATCACGTAAATTCGGTCATCCCGTAAAAGAGCGGAGCGGGTCACCTTATTCACTAAAATGTGTGCATAAGAAGTAGATCCCTTGTCGACCGCGTCTGGGGAAGAGACGACGTGGATGAACGGCAAAAGGGCTTGAGAATTACTGCAGTGTTTTATTACTTGTAGGGTTCTTTAATTGCGTTTTGTGTTGCGACGGGATTAAGATTCTCCTTAGTTGAAGAGAGAGGGTAGTAGAGATGCGAGACTGGCGGGATGAGAAGGGTAGTTGCGACGGGGTGGCATCAAGGGGAGCGGGGAACAGCAGGAGGACCGAGAGCGGCTCTGGCCCGCTGCACAAAGGATAGCAGCGGTAGAAGAATGCAGGTCTAACATCGTAAATTTCTCCCACTCATATTCTTCTATCTTTGTAGTCTCTTTATAGGCGACGGGCAGAAAAGTAGCGCCTCGAAGAGATTCCGCCAGGTTGTAAAAAGCAGGTGGGAGCGGAGCGCAGACGGGCAGGAGGAGAGGAGCGGAGAGGGAAAGGGAGTGGTTGCAGGGAGTGGCGGGGTGCTTACACAAGAGGGGCGGGAAGGGGAAGACGATCGACTCGGTGAGCCAGTGGGGCCACGCGTGGCCTTGCCACGGCCTTCAGAGCAATCTCACTTACGCAGGACTCTTGGTCATTTCGTAAATAATTTGCCTCTCTTAGACTGATCGATTGTCAGTTGTTCCAGGCGAGTAGCCATGCATGACGTACATCGTTACCATAATATACTGTTATCGCAGGAGAATAAACCAGTGAACTATAACTCAAGCGACTCATACAGCCACGCCGTGTACTTATCTTGCGGATACTAAACTGCGTATAAAAGACATTTACAATCAGTTTTACTGAGGTGATTTTTTATATGACATTTACACGTGGAAAAATATGATGGAATTTTACGATAGACGACAATAATAAATGACAATTTAACTCCGGATTTTGCCGATATCGCGATGTATTACTAATTTATTGACATACTATCAAAGAAACGTATCTCTATTCACGATATTACGGAGTGCTAGTAACTGTGTGGTTTAGAGTGTGAAAATCATTTCTCCCCCTTGACATCAATGGATTCTGGTGATGTCCAGTGTTGCAACATTGGAAGCGCGCCTTCCAATATGGCGGCAGGGCACACCTTTGTTTGTCTCGGCTCCTCCTCCGATGGCCTTCTTCCCGTGAACGACGTGCCTACCAATTATTCTTCAATTTGCAGCCGTCCGCCGAACGCACACAGCTCCGCGTCAATGTCGCGTATGCAAGTGACTGGAAGAACACTGTATCACGTTTTATAATATCAGGTTTGCTTCAATAATATTTACTGTTGGCGCCACCTACTCGCGTGGGCGGAGCGTTTGGAGGGGGACGACGTAGAGGCCGCGCCCTGCGCGAACATATAATTACACGGGCGACGGGGTGCGTCCGCCACTGTTTTGACTGCCGTCGACGGAGACACTGTGTCTATATACGCGAGGGAAAGGGTTGGGTGCTGCATGTGCGTGGGTCGAGCAGTTGAGTGGCAGCGGCTGTCTCCGAAGGGATATACCACGTCTTCCGAAAAACTCGGGAAAACGCTGAGTAGAGAACAAGAAATAAGATGAAGCTGCAAAAACGATAAATTTAGTAAAAGGGAGGGAAAATAATAAAGACAATGGTATAAAAGAGAATGATGTGTTGTTGTTGTTGTTGTTAAAATAATCACGAACATGATAATCTTTAATATCTTCACTCATTCTATAGTTCTTTGGGAACTCAATTCTGTGACGTTCAAATGCATTGGAAATTTTGCTGTTTTGAGCTGTGCTTTAGAAAAATGTACCCGAATAACTACCTTTTCTTACCTTCGTAACTATTACCATTTCTGAATTAATGTGTTCACTGTTCTGGACTATGCGGGTAGGTAGGCGATTTTTATTTACTAATCATTTCTGAAGCAAATATTCTTGAGTAAAGGTTTGAAGATTGTCAGTATCTTATTATGTTCTAATTAATGCTAAAGAATAATTATTTCGTATTTGGGTTGATATTTTCTTTGTTATAAATAAAATTTATGTAAATTTTATTCCGCGAAATAATGTTTGATCTTGTATATTTTGTCGAATATAGTTTGTTACATCCCTCTGCCCAGCAAATGAGATCTAGTGACTGGAAAGAGATTAAAAGAGAAAAAAATGAAACATACTCAAATATATTATCTGGAAAACAATTATCTCCTCGTAAAACTTGTAGCAGTGTAAACTACTGCCATTAAAAAGGAAATGTGAGAATCTTACATTCAAGGAAATGAATAGGAAATCAAAGAAATCTGATTTTTATATTAATCCCTTTAATTTTAAATCATATTCGTCAACAATAATATCCGTTGTGAGTGAAAATATGTATGGATTGTATTAGGTAAAAATTAATTTCTGAACATAATCTATGGTTTAATTATCTGTATTCAGGTGCGTGTGGATTTCTGCGATGCTTCTTTGTCTTCTCTGAGGGTTGCTTTCTTTATATTCTGGACATGTTTTGGCCGTTTGTTACTTTAACTGACGTAAAAAATAACTACGACATTTTTGGGGGAGAAATTCATGATGAAAGGGACATATCGTTCAAGAACGAGTCGTATTGATGGAAACATTTTTCTCTTATGTGTGTCAATGATAATCTGTAGAACTCGTATTTACGTCTGCTTTGCCGACACAAGGCTATGCGAATACAAGGCGGCGCATCCGCAGTGTCGAAGAAGAGGCATTTGGTAAGGGGAGGGGCGGTTGGAGGTGCGCGGGAAGGTCGCTTACGCGCTCTCCCTTCATCCTCACGCCCCAGCAGAGCTTCCGACAAGGCGCAACGCGGAGAATACACGTCACGGATATCCTCAGTGACGTAACAACGCGAGGACACACGCTCATCATAGCTTCAGTGCACACCGCGGTAGTTATTTATCCGGGTTTCGTGTCATTGTGGGAAAATTAAAGGAGTCAGCCAAATCTACTGCCATTACTTTATTACAGCCACTCGTCACGACAACCATGAGAATATATGATGAATTAAGATATTGTCTGATAATTTCTTCATAAAATTAATTTGAGGCCGAAATCTAGTTCTCTTAAGGACATCATTTACATCATTAGCGTTGGGTCTTCATATTTATGTAAAATAACATGGTAGAGAACTTAATAGGAATTTGAAAATAGGAGAAAGATTGCTGCAATTATTCGATCGAATTCGTATTATGATGTTGTGAATATTAGTTTAGAGGTATTTAAGAATGAAAATATTGAATAATATGAAAAATATATATAGTTGTTGTGTAATTTTATTTTAATTTCGTTTCATCTGCAGTTCGAGAGTCGTAGATCGTATTATTTAATTCATTGAATTAAATGGTAGAAATTCATTGAATTAGTAATGGTAGAAGAAATGAGTTTAAGTAGTTTAGTTTACTTCGTCGCCCAAATGTTTACGATTTACCCCTCATTTTCACATCGCGCGTTCAAAACTTCTACGAAAATAACTCAAAAATGAAGGATCGCTTTGTTTACTTGTCTGGCACGGAGAAAGAGTCGAGAGCTTACTTAGCGCCACCTAAATTTAGTGAGTTCTGCTGTAAAGCACGCAGGCGGGGTGACAGGCAGTCGGTGCGAGTGACGCTGTCCAGGCAGACGAGTCGTCGTCNCCCCCCCCCGTGCCGTGTTGCCTCGCCGCGCCGTTGCCACGCGGTGACATTTCGAGACAAATGTCACGTCGATAAGGGTGGGCTTGTAGGCGCCGCGATGCCGCCCGCATTGCTCAAACGACTCGCCGCACCGTTCAGCGAGGGCGTTTGTGTTTAGACACCACCTTCGCTTCCTTGCTAATCAGAAGATATAACCTCCCACGGCTGGAATCCTCCCACGCTTTATATTTCAGTTCTTGACTGGGACGATTGCAAGCTATTTTGTAATTATAAGAGGAAACTTGTTTTCTATATCTAGTTTTCCCCGCCGAATTCATATTGTACTTATGTTGAATTATTATCCTCGTATTCAATACATTGAGTATAATATAATTATAATTTAAATAATATACTAGTATATTATGGTTTATTTATTATTCAAATTACCTGTAATTTCTTTATTTTAAATCTTACCCATATATTCCATTTTACTAAATTATTAATGATACGCGAGTGCAACACTTATCTTGCTTCCAAATTTGATTGCAATTTGCAAAAGTTATATTGCCTATATTTTCTGTTTTATTGAGAATAAGCGTAATTATAACTCATCAAACGACTGAGTACATTGGACTTTTTATATTTCTGAAGCATTATACTCGTGTTTCGTTGCTCACTCTCTTCCAGCAGCAAACATTATCTTACGACAACTCTCGCTTTCATCTGTCAGTGCCATTCGACAACGACAAATGGGAATTCCATTTCCTCCCCACCACAGTCACTTTGCGTCTCCGTGACTAGGGATGTTCCGTCGCCGATGAAATTTGCCGAAACCTAACACAATTGGGATCTCGCCACAAGGCGGTCGCGCAAATTAGCAGCACAAAGGCAGCTTCATCAAGGCACAGCGCGAACTTGGGAAACGCAGCGCGCTCCAACGCGAGCGGGGCGGTGTCATCCTTCCTCGGCGGAGAGGAGTGGGTAAGAGATAGAGGGGCAGGAGAAGGTGGCCCCGGGGCGCAGAGGGTTTGCTTGGCAGAGGGTCACCCTCTCCGCACAAGCAACCCTTCTGAATATTTATTAGCATCATCTGGCCGTGACCTGCCCCCGGCCAGTGAGCACCGTCGTCGCTGAGACCTCCGCAAGTTCTTCGTTCCCTCCGTAACCGCTCCGCTTCACCGGTAGCAAAGCGTCTCGCTCAAGAAGCAACAACGTTAATAAAGAAGAAATAATAATGAATTTTCTCCCCGGGGCCGTCGGTGGAGGTGGGGGGAAACAGTGTTTCTCTGCGAGAATTACAACGGCGTTGGATTTTCCTCTCCGCCCCCGCCGCCTCTTTCGTCAGCGTAGCCGTTAGCTGCTGTACGGAGACCGTCGCTTCAACACGGCTTCCGGCAGTGGACAGATGCACAGGAATAATTAAACGCAACGACCGTCTCCCTCACCTTACCCATCTCCCTTAGAGGAATTCCTAGCAAGATCCCGAGTGCAGCAAGAAATCGATTGTTCCGGTAATTCGAACAGAACATAATCTTTCTGTCAACGATGACGAATTTATTCACCACATTACTTTTCTTTAACTAAGTGTATTGATGTTTGAAAAATCTGCATGATTTACTGTGTAGTGCTCATCGACTCAGTACTGTGCTGGGGATACAGAGGAAAAAAATACTAACAAAATTGCTGCTCTGTACGACGAGAGAAATCGGGACCGTCTCTCTATAACCACCCATCCCTCTCCCATAACAATTTTGATGTCGCTTATGAAAGCGAATGCGGCTTATCATGATTTCGTTTGTTTCGGCTTGAATCGATGCGCGAGCAGTGGGAGTCGCCGTGGCCGATGCCACCAGCGAATTCCTAGCTAATTGACGAGTGCAGCGCGCCCTCGTTCCCGCCTCCCTCCCTCTCCCCCCACCCTCACCTCTCCATCAAACTCACCCTCGCTTCGTTCGCGATACCTTCCCCTCCGCGCCCGCTCGCCGGTTATAATTTAGAGTAATGCGTTCGAAATATAATCATTTTCCAACTTCATCCAGGCTCGAATATTCGTATTTATGCTTCACCAGGGGTAAAACCGGATAATTTGGAAGTGAGTAGAATCCATATACATACTCGCAAAACGTACAAAACCACCTCGCAATATTGAACCGGCTACGTGTACTTCAATCCCGCATTCACGTGAAGCTAAAACCATCTCAAATAATTCTCTCAATGTTTTCAGAATAAAATTTAATTAAAAACTCTTTCTGAGCGAATCTTTGTCGTGGAGGGATTTCGTAACGGCAGCAGCGTTTGTTTGGTGAAAACCAGTGCTCTGATCGGACGCAATGTTCCCATTGACGTGTGCTACGAAGCGTTTCCCACCGCGGCTCGTGTGAGGCAGTCGGGCGAAAAGAGACAGTGTCCGCGTTGGTCGACATGACTCCTCCTACATCGCAGAGACTCTTCAACCACCATCCAAATCACTCAGCGAAAACAAAATTTTATTGCAATGACCATGGAGTTGTTTCCAAGGGGAACGTATGTTACAATATATGTTAAAACTTTTGTAAAAAATAAATGCTTCAATGATTTTTAACTACAAAAATAGTTTTGAAAAATTCCATCGGGTAGAAACTTTTTTACGTAAAATGTGTTTATATAACTATAATTAATTTTTATATAACTCTTAGTTAATAAATAGCATTATTTCAGTAGCTTGTATAGAATCACGCGTTTTCTAAATATGCCAATACCTACGTATTACTCTAAACTAGAATACGAACAAAACTTGGATATTTCCACGACAATTCTAGTAATTATTTCAAGATACATCCTTCATTTGTCTTCGAGTGTGTTATATTACAACCAAATATGTTTACTGACGAAGACAATTATTGAATTTTTTGATTAAATGGCTCACTTGGTACTAATCACATTTTTTCATGTTTACCTTTCGTCTCAAGTTAGAAAACTAATCGATCAAACGTAAGTCAAGTAGCAATTAAATAAATGTAACACTGTTTTCTCTAAAAAAAATTAAACGAGCAAATTGTCAGTTGTTATATGAGCTTAAAGCCTCAACATTCTAGCCCCATCGAAAAAATATAATTTTTGTTACCACGTCTAACCTGCGTGCTGCGGCAAGGCCGCCGTAAATTGAAGTAAAGGATGCTGCAGAATATAATCGAGATAAAAAAAAAATAAAAAAAAACCCGCCGCGGACCATTTAAAATATTTTATTTTATTTTTGTATTTGTGTGAAATTTCAATAAGTGGTTAAAACCATAATGGGATTTATTTGATTTATCTTGATTATTTATTCCGTTTGTACTTGAAAATAAAATTTGATAAATTATACCATGGGTGTCTAAACGTTTTTATTTAATCTCCAAAGACTCCATTTGCCCCTCCATGGATCAGGTGATAGCGTACTACATCATCACCAAGTCATCCCGCGTTTAATTCCCGGTGGAGTCAGAAGAAAAAAATTGTAGCATTTCATATGAGTGTAGCAGTTCCCATAGTTGTGACTCCCGAAAAGCGAACCCTCCTTCTTCTATCCACCTCCTCCTAGTATCAATAACTCCTACTATTACTAACAATTCCTACTAACCCTTCCACGTGGACTAAATTGTAGGTAAACCCAGCTAAGCGACCCACCTTCTAACAATATCGCTACCACCTTCCTCCTACCTCCTGTAGCGTTTTGTAGATAAGCTTCCATAGCACGCTATATTTCCCATTAATAGAAACTACAATTAAAACTACTACAATTAATACATACTACAATTAAAAGAAAACAGATTCCATGAACTTGAAAAGGGTAGGAAACACTGCTAAGTGTTTAGCGCTACTTCATTGTACTAATTTTCATTTATTTGTTTCACCATTTCTTACGTAATGGTTCTAGAGCTGTTGGGACCAATACAACACAAAAACTCAAATTTGTTAGAGTTGATAGTTGTATCTAACCTAAAGAGAATGGTTAATAACCAATGCATCCTGTCGTGTAGGAGAGGTTTAAATGCTGCTGCAGCAGCAGCAGCACCACCTCTACTCACCTGCAGCACATCGACGCGTGTGCCATGAGGCCGCAGGTGCTCTAGCGACCGAGGGCGTGTGCTCACGACGGAGTCACGATGTGGAATTATCTACTGCTGCCGTCGACGAAGCAACGATTCACTTCCTTGAAACACTTCGAGTAAAAACCCTGCACTTGTTGGTAGTCTGCCCTTTGCTTCGGGTAGCGGACGACTCATATTGTCATTTATAGCTGGAAGTCTACTTATTATCCCGGAAATAGAGAACTTGGTGTGGTTTATAACAAGGGGGAAGGTCACGTGGTAGTTTATAGTTGCACCCATTGTGTATGGATGCGGGAATTCCAGGATTCATTGATATATTGTTTGTTGAAGCTAGGAAATCTACAAGTAAGATTACTATGGGTGCAAGTAAAAGTAAACATTGACTTAACTGTGCACCGGGTGAGTTATCCCACATGAAAAACGATCTCTAGACTTTCTTTTGGATGAAACTTCCACAAGCGTTAATCAAAAATTTAAAAAAATGAAGTAGTAATGACATTGTTAAAAATACGAATAACAAGAAGAAAAGAAATTATGACGTGTTGTTATAAGTGTACATATTGTTGTGATTAATTAATTAGTAGTAATGAGCGTGTAAGTAAATGATACAAAGCGACGAATACGCAAATAAATAAACAATAAATAACCAAATTGAAATTCTGACAATTCGTAAAAGCCATGATGGATAGACAATCTATGACTTATTCTCCAGAATTATCCAACAAATTGTACTTATAAAATACGTGTGAGGTAAAAATGAGCGAGAATAGCAGTTGTAAATAAAATTGCTCATATGATATTTAGATTGTCAAACGTAGTTTTACCAACCTGAAAATATGAAATGGTTTTATACTATTTCATTCCATTTGTTTTAATAATTATTTGATAATATTTATTTTATAGCGTGTCTTCCACAAACTACCTCAACGGGATATTATATAGATGTAGAGAACAATTATAGAAATACACGCAGTAAGTGACTGATTGGTGCATAACACAAAAAATATTTACAAAGGCCTTCCAGAAGACAATTATTTTGCAATAGTTTTGAAAAATACATAAGAAAATATCCTCTTTCAATACAATGTTTAAGTGAGTGATACTAACGGTAGGAATAAAATAAGAACATTTTGGAATCGATGTCTCAATACCACTAATTTGAGTATTTGCAATATTTTTTTAAGAATGAGATTTTATGTTTCACATTTTTTTCAAGGAAGTTAACTACAATTTGTTTTAAAAATAAGTATGGAAATAAGGATATAATAATTATTATATTTGTCATTATTATTATTATTAACTCCAGCATGAATGGACTAATATTAAGTCATTTTGTACTATCACAAATTTATCAACTCTCCTCGCTTATCTTCCCAAAATTCTGAAGTACTTCTTTAACTGTAAATGAATGACGTTGCCGTAAGTCCAGCGTAGACATCGTGAGTCCTATACTTAAAATATTCAACTCGTATTGTATTCTAACCTCTGTAACATCTGTTAGTCCATGGTAATGTATTTCTTGGGGCATTTTATATGAATAGTTGTTTGATGATGTAGTATTAATTTTCGGTCATACGACATACCAATTTTGAGAGATCATCACATGATTTGTTTTAAAATGTTACTTGAAGCTTTAATTTCATTACTACTTAATTGATGATAATATATGAAGATAAAAATACAGATATTAATTTCTCTCTTTCTCTCTCTCTCTCTCTCTCTCTCTCTATATATATATATATATATATATATATATATATATATATATATATATATATATATATATATATATAATTGCTGAAATGTCTTCCTTATAAATTGTTTTATGCGAAGTATACAATCTCAACCAAAAATGTTCTTCTTTCATGAAGTCGAGATTGTTTACACATCATAACTCTACAATTGCCTTTTAATTGTACATGGTTTTTCAAAACCTGTTTCCCTCTAATTTGTATCCTTCATTCCGATATTAAAATATTACATGACCGCATCCATATTTACCGTCGAAAGTGTGTCTACACTCATGATATATGCGTGAACATGTACTTTAGTGTCTCATTAGAATGTATCGCTAGTGCAGTGGGATAATTCTTTACGTGGAAAAACACAGCTCACTATTGCTGATGGCGACATCATTCCTGTCGATGCTATCTTCTGAATAGGTCAAGCATTTATTAGATTTTATTAATCGTTTCAGGAAGGATACCACTAATAGCCAATGATTATAACAACTATAATAATTGGCTGTGAAAAAGAATACTGTCTGGGACAGATGATAAATACAAAAGTAAAATTTATATCCGTAACAAGTCGTTATTACGAAATTTGGCGAAACAATTTTTTTCGCGTAAGCACTTAATCTTTCTGATATTGATATTGACCGAAGGGTTTATATACTGGTGTTTTTTTAAATTTAATTAAAATATCTTGATAATTTATCTTGTTAAGATTATTTCCCCCTTAGTTGTTTGCAATTATCAAGAAGTAAATGAAATTCTCTCGAGTTTCTCATCTCCATGACAGTCATGTTCATAAGGATATTCATAGTAAGGTGCCGAGTTCCCCGTGAGTGGAGATAAGTTTCAGTTTCATACGATGTTTTTCTGAGCGCAGTGAAGCCGTGCTCTGAAGAAATCCTCCATCACAATGAACACCTGTCCGGATGCGTTGCTTCGTGCTCAGCTCAATTGGCCATTCCGTCGTAATTCGTCTTTCAGGCCGATCGTCATTGCATTTCCATCAGCTACGACGTATCACGCATGTGATACCAGCTGTCTTCACAAGAAAGACATTTCTTGAAGATTTTCCTCGTATTGGTCAAATCCAAGGAGAATGTATTTGTAAGTAATTTGAATTAATTACTCAGTTATTCTTAATCGGCAGTTTCCATTTATATAAAAATTCCGCGAAACGCTTCTGAAGTTTGAAGATGATCAGTATTATACATATTAGTTTATTGTCCTTATTAGAGTAAATTAGTTTATTGTCCTCCACGTGGTCATACGCAGTTTGTACTGTTTTTTTGACAATAAAAAATATTTTAAAGTTAATTTTTATGAAATTTTGTGTACCCCGAAAAAAGAACGATTTTTGAGTTTCAATTTATTTTATGTGTACATTTTGCCCCATCTACTTCAGTGAATGTAGATAGCACTCAGTTAAAAAAAGTAGTTTAGGAATTATAGGTTACGTTAAATATTGTGGTTGTACACATCTTCAAATCAAAGGACCGCTATCAGAGACTATTTCCATTTTAGTGAGAATATTAATGAATAAAATAATGTATTATTTGTTTATTTCTTATTTTCTTCATTTATAATATTTTTTATTAACATAGTCGATATTTAAATTAAAAATAATATTGTAATTAGGTATCCTCATTGGGAAGAATATATTGGAAATTAAGGTTGATCTGCAATAGTAATTATTGTGAGTAGTATAATTGATATATTGTATTTCAAGAATTACGAGAATCCGTATTTTCGATATCACTGGTATAAAAAAGTATGTAATGTCACATTGAAGAGTAGGGATTTATTATAGTGATAATAACTGTACTTCAGTGCAGCAAATACATTTAATGAAACATGCAATTATCGCGGTACTCATTGAACCCTGTGATACAAAATCAATATACCTACATAAACCACAAACCCTGTCTCACTTATATTTAATTTGAAATAATTTGAATAAAGAGGATCAGATATTTGTACGTCACTGACAGCAGCACTACTGTGCCAAAACATATTTTAAATCTACAATACAAAAATAAACAAGTAAACAAAGTCGAGAAAAATTCTTGTTTATTTGCAATGGAAGTCATGTCCTCGTACCAGGTTCTACTTAAAAAAACAACAAAAGAAAATACTGTCAGCGATGTTAAGTTTTCACAGGAATGGCAACAACATACTGAGAGGTCGAAAATATTCTACATGAAACAGATCCCTCTTTACCTTTCTCATAATACGATATCACGAGGAAAATATATCAAGAATCTCCAGTTAATATTATTATCTATTTTACTTGTAAAGCCGTTTAACCTTGCAGTAGTACCCCTCTTAACCGGTCTCGGATCGACCGGTCCTCGGATTAACCGGCCTATCCTGTGGAACAGTTTTCTTTTCTCCCTTTCACCGTATAGTAGCTGGCAGGTTGTGACTCAAACATTGTTTGTTTGACGGACCTTTCCTGGAAAGATCCTAGAAACTAAAACGGGGTGATGTGACGTCAGTGTTTGTTTAAGATTTTCGTGTTCATTTATATATGAACATACAGTACAATATAATGAGTTGCAGTGACGTCTTATTTGCTTGTTGATTCATGATAATCTGATGAAATTGTACTCTTTTTCAACGAAAATCGGTATTTCACGGGAACCGGTCAAAAGGGTAACCGGCCAGGGTCTCGTTCCCGACCAGACCGGTTAAAAGAGGTTCTCCTGTATATAAATCTGGTAAAGTGCTTACAAATGACTCCCAATAAGGAGCCGATCGATTACTTGAATAACAGTAGCTAAAGTATTGAAAGTACATTTCCACTCTTGCTATGACCATATCCTTTCCTATATCCTTCCCGTGGGCTCTAATGACCTTGCCATTGACGAGCCCTAAAACCCCACAAAAAATTATCCTTTCCTTATCTTTTCTTATCACATGAATATTACAAATTTCAGACTCAATAAAGGAATTACAAAATTTATATTTTTATAATTCTACAGAGTTTTTTATTTTAGAAAGTAGCAGATAATTCGTTCTCTCAGTTCAATAATGAAAATATTACGAGGATATCAAATTGCAACATTTTGTGTTACTGATTATTTATGTGGATGAATCGTTTATGATATAAGTAACTGTTATGACGAAAGATAATTGTATCAAAATGAAAAAGGGACATTAATTTCACAACAACTCAACAATAGCCTAAAATAATGAAAACAAATTGTAGAATCGGAAGAATCGCCGCATTAGTATAAAATAGTAGCAAGTCAGAGTTTCTCTCTATGTGATTGTCTTAAATTAATGCACTGTAGCGGAAGGACCGAGAAACACGAGGAGACCTGGGAGGCATTTTATGTACGCAACAATAGAGGGCATATACCTTAGCAAATATATTATGGCTTACTGGTGGAATGGCCATGAGCGTTGTATTAGTACCATTTCCTTTCCCATGTATGAATGTGTTGTTTTGGAATTTCTGCATTGCAGAATTGTAGAGATGATTTTTCTCTCGTGTGATCAATGGAGAGGGGGTGGGATTAGAAGACATGGAACCGATGCTGTTATTCACCCTCCCGCCAGCGACTACACTTGGAGAGAGCCTGTCGGCCGGTGGCGACGCACGAGGCGGCGCGGCGATGGGGCAGCCGTCATGTCGGCGGTGACGGGCGCCGTCAGCAGGGAGACGATGCGCACCTGTCGCGAACATCCGCTCCCCTTCCTCTCAACCCCCTCCCGCACGTGCCCGCCACGGTGCCGATCCCCGCTCCCTGATCATCGAGGTCACCATCACGAAAGGTTGTTGAAGAACCACTTCGATGGTTACCATCAACTTAAAAATGAACTGAACTTAACTCATGACGATTTATGAGTACTGAATTCTCAAGAAAACAGCTAGTTGCATTTCAAGAATCTATGAAATATTCAAATGAAATTCACAGTTTTATTTATTAAATGTCTCTCTTTGATGTGGCGATCTTCATACAAGGATGTCTGCTCGTATCTAACAACTTGATGTACGTGAGGGGATTGTCGAGGTATGATTGGTTTGAAATGTACTGATATATACATTTACATTACCTTGAAACCAATATTCGAATAATATAAAATAAAAATAGTATGATCATTTCCTTTTTATAAAAATATGATCATTTCCATTTCACTATTCATAGGTAGGTAACGGTAATGATGGACACAATAGATCGAGCACTGGTTGCTCTGCGGTGGGTCCTTTCATACATTGCCCTCCCTAACTAAACTAGAACTCACAATAAAATGCTGTCTTTTCTTGGAAAGTTTCTTGCTCCAATATTTAAAGATATATCGAAATGAAACTTCGCTTATATCGTATTCCCTGTTCAAAGGTTTACGACCGTCAAAATTTGTTTCAGTAATTTTTACGCAATGCGAGTTCAAACATTTATTTCTTGTAAAAGTAGCCGTTAAATGTTTTATTCTACATTAAATCAGTGAAAGAAGAAATTAAGCATATTATTGTTCGTACGTTACACCAGTACTACCAAACTACTATTTTAATGAATAGCATTTTTTCTGGGTATTGATGACGACTTGAGAAAGAATGACTTTAATTCGGCACGCATGGGATCCATGGCGTATCCAATTAGGGATGACTTGAAAACGACAAATTTGACTGAGTTTTTGTCTGTCCAATTTAATTGATTTTTTTTTTGTTTCGTTAAAGGAGCATAAGAAAACGGAGCTGAGCTATCTGTTTTGTACCACGTCTTCTAGTCATATACTGCAGCAATTGTAGTTTCGGTTGCCATACTGCAGTAATTGCCGCCGAAATGTGAAGATTCGACAAGAACACGCGGCACCAAGCGGATAGCTCAACACCGCACGATTCCGACCTCGGAAATTAAGCATAAGAAAAACCAAGAAATAAAGCAACTGAAAACTTTGTTTTAAAGACAACTAGTAGTGAAGGTATACATTTTATTTCATATGTATATTTGAACTGGATCTATTTCATTATGTATTGAATTTAATCGAATGCTTTTGCAGTGTCGTAAGAGTAAAGCAAAATGAGATTAAAATCACTATTTCCTGACACGTGTGTTAATCGCAAAAAGTTTCTTAGCGCTGACTCGTTGGATGCAAATCCACGAAAGAACAAGGCCAGAAATTATGTTACATAAGGCAATTAAATCTACATTTTCACATTACCTTTTGCCTTTGTTCAATGACTGCTCATGACAAGGTTGCTTTCAGGAATCAAAAGGCTTCGTTACAACTGAAACCGAATATACAGTCACGAAATATTTTATTTAAAAATCATAAAAATCTGTATCTCATTTGATACAGATAAATAACACAAGCAACTCACACCGTCATCACCCAAGAGTTTTCATGGTTGTGTTACAATTCAACACCAAGGTTTAACTTTGTGTTGACACAGCATATCTAAATGTTTACAAGATAGTTTGAAATATCTCTCTATAGTTTACATCACAGTGGTGGCGAGGTTAAATAAACCGAAATCTAAATTCGTTAATTTTTGTTGTACGAAAACTTTTAATTCGGACATAATTAAGAATAACATAATTCTACGTAAATTTCTTCAAGTAGTTTTGTATTAGTAGTTCTATAAAATCCGTTCAGTAGTTACTGAGCAACTTGTTTACTGAGTGAGTGAAGAGATACAACAATTCAAAATAATACATAATTCATGACATGTGACTACAAAATTATACATGGCGATTTATGTTGTAATTAAGAATATGAAGGAAAACACACTTTTTTTTAAAATTTTATGTTAATTCAAAAGAAGGAAGTGAAAACCTTGCGAGAGATAAACTTTTAAACGCGAGGGAATTTTAAGTACTTCACAACCTTATCATTGATTCTCCTCATGAAAGGTGAAATGGAAAGAGTAATAATCTTTACAGTACATAAATGATATTATATTTATTTTGTTTATTTAGTTATCACGTCACTCTAATACCATAACGCCTGAATTCATTGAGCCTTCTGTGACGCAAATAAAATATTCAGGATTTTCTGAAGTGATCTGAAAATCAAAGATAAAATTTTTGTTGTTAAAGAAACATTTTTCACAAATAAAATTATTTTGTGAGTAATATTCTTTCTACATAATGTGCGACAAGGGGTGAAGAAAAAGGCAAATTCAATTTCTTTTACGAAGGTTGAGTTGTTTCTCCCATATGAGTTCTAAAAATTGAATAAAATATTTTAAGAGATGTTGCACCAGATTATTAACCGTATCCTCCTTTTTAACTACCCCAATATAATATGTTAGATTTATTAAAAACATTTTGTTATCACTCATTTAAGCAATTGAAGATGATGTACATTTCGTCAAAACTTTTATGGCATTCCAAATTTGAAGCGATTGATTATATCGTATCTTATTGTAATAATAAGTTAATATATCATTGAATCATTGAATGGGCTCTAATGACCTTCGATGTTGACGAGCCCTAAAGCCCCACAAATATATATATATATATATATATATATATATATATATATATATATATATATATATATATATATATCATTGAGGAAGTTCGAAACGTAAACTTGATCATTGTAATCGTAAAATGTTAAAAAACTGTAATAATAGGAATATGGAGTGATTGATTAACTCCTTCGGTATCGTCGAACTGAAGCAGAAATCGATCAAGGCCAGACTGTTTAGTCGATTCACCAGTGTATCCGCGTTCTCAGTCCACCTTGCTGCCGTTCATATTACTCGCTTTGATGCCTTTGAGAAGGACTCTTGTTCTAATACGACACTCGACTCGACACAACAATGCTTTAATTTGGTCACGAACAGCCTCATCACGTTGATGTCTCGAAGTATGGGCCAATTTCGAACACGAGCTGTCAGTCTTCTGCAACATCGTGTGAACGTGCATGCCATCCGGATGACGAGCGACGACCGGCGATGGAACAATTTTACTTGCATGTGCACTTCTTTTAATTCGCTTAATACGTCCCTGGGAATGAGATGGTCTCTAACCCGCCCGTTTGCCACTTGCAAACTCTCGTTGCCGCATATTATGTATTTTCTTGGCATATTTCCTCCCAAAGAAAACGAAACAAAGGCTCTCGATTTATTTTACGAGAAATATTTTTACACTGGACTTAAAAAAACGAAACACGTAGGAAAAACAGTTGGAAATGAATATTCAGTGAATTATATAATAAGAAATTATTCATGAAATATTTTGAAGATAAACTGTTTCAAATTATAATTCTTTCACAAAATTTTGAATTGTTGCCATAACAGTGTAACAGAAACACCAACGTGTATGGAGTTTCTTCATGTAACGCTAGAATTGCAACTTCATTTTTGAATTCAGAAATCATTTTATGCTTTTCTGGAAATAATGCATTTTCATGAGTATCTTTTATATTTTGGAAATCACTAAAATAACATCACTAAAATAATTGAAATAATTTTTTGTCTCAAATGTGTGAGTATTTTTAAGATATTTTTTCTTATTCTATCAAAAATATACTCTAAGTCGTAAGTTGTATAAAATTGACTTAGCATATCCCCAGAGACAACCTGTTTGAGACATGTATTTATTTTTGAAATTTGAAGTCGGGTAGGGTACTTTTGTAAAGTGGTCATTTTCTCAAGTTTATTAAATATATGTATTAATTTCCAATCTATTTATGTCAACATCACTTGAGCACGGATTCGTGCCAACTTGTCTCACTCCTTCCAAAAGACATATCCCAACATGTCTTCCACGCGTTTAAGTTTGTGACATCTCCCCATGAATAATTCGCCGTCACCGCCGCCGCATTGACAGCGCAACCGAGCAAACAAGCCGAGTGGCTTCTCGTGACAGTCCACGCAACAGCGTGTGCCACTCAGCCCTATTGTAGCGCGCGGCGCGCTTGAGCCATGCCACCGAAGCGCCTCCATTATTGATCAAAAGACAGTGTTCGTTGACAGAATTCTCCTCCTCCTTCTCCTCCGCCACCTTGAGCCTTTGTTGAAGGTGCTTGTCGCGCTCTTCCACGCAACACGACGAGACGACTAAAGCACAATGAGTTTTCGTCTCAAACACTTCCTTCAAAATTGATGTCGAACGGGTTTTCTACTCATTAAAATTCAGTTTTATGACTTAAAAAGGTGTGGAGTATTTCTTGAATATATTTTATGTGCTTGTCTATATTTTACATTTAACTTCTAGAAACTGTCGAATGCAAGGATATTTTTAATTTCTATTTTATTACCCTTATTTTCATAGGTTTATTTATATATTTAAAAAATGACATTATTTTTTTCATAATTTACAACTATTTCTTATTATTCAGTGATTTCTGCGATTTGGAACAAACAAAAATTCTGAGTTTTGATGTATAATCTGCTTTACAATCAACCTATTGATAAGATTTCAATGATAAAGAATTGTTTTCTAGTTTTATAATACTCCGTTATGAAACAGTTTCACTTGGAATAAAAAACAAGAGACCGGTTTTCCGCATTGTTTTGGGATCTGTCCTGAATTTTATCACGGATAAGCCAACTAAAATCGCGACACATCAGTGAAACCTTATATTTCGGTTTCAATGATACGGTATTTTTACGGAAATGACATGAATTAATGTGAACGTTTCTTAATTTTGACGTGCAGACATTCTAATTTGAAACAAAACGTTTCATGTAGTGAATAATAAAGCTATTAACCAATATACCAGTTTTTCCATGAATAATTCAATACGTTTAATACCAACCTTATCTGTCTTGAGCAAATTAATACTGGTTTGTGTATGAATAATGAAATTTACAACCAAGAATTTCTTCAATGAAAATGAGGATATCTTACGGCGAAGAGAAAAATACGTATTCACGGTGTAAATGTGAATATTGAATTTATAATTCAAACATTCCTTTATCCCCAGTAGTGATTCTATAACAAATTTACTATGAAATTCAAGTTTATATAGTTAGTATTCGGTTAATATTTAAGTCCGTAATCGTATTAATCTAGTTCACAGATTTTAATTTACTCACTCAATACTTAAATCCACGAAATAAATAAATAAATAAATAAACTTGTTTCTGTTCCTCCTCAACTCAATAGGGAACACTCGCCAGATGTCCAGTGACGTTGGAGTTAAGGGTAAAGGTGCGAGTCCATTCAAACATCTAAATGAGGACGCGGACACGTTATCCTAGCTCCACATCGTTGCATCTCTTCTTTTGTACGCTCTGGGGGTTCCCCGTCGCTCGTTCAGGCGTTTGCCACCTTCGCACTACTTCCTCCTTCACTTCCGGTGCGTCAACAAATACATCTACCTTCCGGTTTGCACATTCAGCGTGAGACTTCTTTCTGTACGTGGCTGGGGAATCGTTGAGTATGCTACTTGGCTGATTCTGGTTCGGTACTCGACTGATACTCTCGTAAATATTAACTTATTGGAGATAAAAACGAAGAATGAAAATGAATTTAATGGTACTGTAAAATGATATATTATGATGCTTTGTTAGGTGCTCTATAAACTGAATCAAATGTAAGGAGTAAAAAGTTTTAATTGAAACTATTTTAAAATATAAGAAATTATTAAGAAATAAATTAGAAATTATTTTATAAGAAATGAATTAGGACCAATGTTTAAATATTTTTGTTTTATTTCTGTTCTAGGTTTGTGTAACTAGTTTTAATTTTTATAATTGTTAAAACACTGCTTTAATTTGTTTAAACTAGTTACAGGTCTTTAACGATACTATTGTTTGCGATTACATGAGCAACAATATACATCCTACAGGATTTCTGATAGTGTTTTTCTTTTTTAGTAAGTTCTAGTATGTACGTTATTTTGTACCAAACCTGCAAACAGGTAGTTAATTTTCCTGTGTAGGATTTTACTTTGTTAAATTTTCTGGTTAATAAACAAATAATGTACTATTTATAAGATGTTACAAAAAATTGAAACTATCCATGAAACTTTATTTTATAAATAAAACACTCCGACATTTTATCTATTTCGTTCAACAAAAGATTAACGTTCACTCAATTTTATATTTTATTAAATATTTAATTGCGTATTATCATCCCTCCTCGACTTGTGTATGAGAGAAAGTAAACCCTCACTTCTATCGTTCACTAGTTTTCCTTCCAACACGGCGAGGGAGCATTTATCAGACATTATGATGGCGTGCTGCATGTAGGCCCAACTCAGAGGCGTACCTTTTAATTAAGATCCGTAATTAGTTATGGAATACCTCATTAAGTGTGGTTCCTTAGAGGCGGGCTGCTGGTGCCACTGCGACCACATCTTATTGTTGCGTCTGATTATCAACGAATGCCTAATTAAAAGTTCGATTTTTGGGTGAAGTCGCATTTCATTGATTGATGCTTATTCATCCATTATCCGAAAAAAAGGGATTTACGGCTTTGAGGTGGAACGTTGGACTGTTGTGAGGTGCAGTTCCCTTTATTTGTCAGCTTACTCCCCGCTCAGCTCTCCGGATCTTGACAAGAACGGTGCGCCTTCCGCAGCACTAGATTGTAAAGGTGGCTTATCTCTGTGGGGGATCAACGGCGCGCGGCTTATTTGCGCTAAGTGCGCGGCGTCCGTCTGTCCGGGTGGGGCGGGGACGCGCCGGTCGTCTATGAGCGTCCCTCATGGTGCGGCCGCTAGAGCGCGCACCTCCCGTGGCACTGGGTCTCCGCCCACCCGTCGTGTGACGGCCCGCCAGACGTCGCATCGGCAGGACGGCCTCCGTCGTTCGCGCCTGTTCGTCCGGAGACGCCCACCTCACCGTATATCGGGCGTCGCGACGTCCCCACCTCCGGCGGACGCATCATACAGTGGGGCAAAACACCTCCTTTCCTCTAGAGCACTCCTACGTAAATTTTCTTAGTGGGTGCGTGAAATTAAAAATAAATCTTATGAATTTATAATAACAAGTTATAATATATAATTAATAGGTTACAAAAAAGTTTTATTAAATGCGACAGTTTCCTTTAATTAGGGGTAGTTTTAATTTTGGGAGGAAATGATAGAGTAGCCAAACCGTCTAACATTAATCCTCCGTGAGATTCTTTAATATTATTAACTTTCTTAAAACCCGTTAGATGCTAAAATGATTCAGGTCTTTTTTTTACAATTACTCTTTCAACCGTAATGAACAATTGAATTAAATATCATGAACGAAATTGTTTACTATCTATTGAAATAATGATGACATATTTGTGCTATTCATGTAGTGCTCCACAGTTATGAGGAGTTAGAAATATGTTTAGGAGTAATTTAGTTGCCAAAGTTTCTGAAATTATCAGCTCTTCAAATTTGTTGTATTATTCATTGAAGCTATCTTTAATGATTATCGTGTTTACAAATTTGTGTCTGGGAAATACGTAATGTCCCACTGTACATCTCGATCGATGTGGCGCCGCAATGAGACTTGTGGATACACATTCAAGGAATTGTCAATCGAAGGAATCGAAGGGTTTCCTCCCATCATCTTCGTCACTATTCCCTTTATACTTCAACTCGTCCTTTAGGTACAAAACGATGTTATCTGAATCTGTCAAAACTGTTGCTTGCTCATCTTTTATTGATAAATACAGTAAAAATGTGTCAAAAGATACAATATTCAGACAATATTCGTTTTAAAATATTCTTACCGTTCCATAGACGATTTTATAATTAGTATTGAAAGTGGTGTAAAATCATTTATTTTTCTCACCGAAGCGGAAACACACATTTTGTATGTAATAATCCTAATGTAAAAGTAACTAAAATGTAAAGTTCGAATTTTCTCTTGTTACATTTACTCCAGTATCTATAAAGCTGATATTAGTTATCAATTTACACAACAGTAGGTGTAGTACTTCAGAATGATCTAAAATTAAGGTTTTAGGTCTTCCGTATCCAAGTCTCACAAAGTACATTTTTCATTGAAATTTTAAAGTGTGTCTTAAGTAATTCTTTTAAGTTGGTCAATGATCCACCTGGATGTACAGTTTTTCTGCTATGAGGAATAACGATTATCGTTATTTCCACTTCAGATAAAAAACTTTTAATAGCAGTGATGCCCTTATTAGCTTCACCAATTCAATCTCGTTCATAATATACTCTGATTTGCAGGTATATTACCTTCATGTGGGCCGTTCATTTAAAACATCTTAAGTAATAATGTAGTGATGCACCTCCAAAGTTACTATATTTAAATCCCTTATTTTATACAGTGTTTCATAATCACTCTCTAAGATCGTTTGAAGGTATCCCAGAACTGAATGCAAATACTCGAGTTCAGCTGCCGTATAATGTCGTTCATTAATATTAAAATGTCTTAATGAGCATTCTTTTCACGTAAACGTATTCCCAAAAGTACCATGTCTTTACCTACTTCCAGAACGTGTTTCATATTTTGTATCAGTTGATGCTTCACCTGGTGAATGTGTGGTAAAGAAATGCTGGGACTATACCTACCTTATTGCAACCCATATCATAAAAGCTGATGCTATGCTTGATTAGATCTCTCTTGTCGAAACTGGAGATTCCGCGTGAAAACTTCGTCGTAACAAACGCTTGTCAAGAAAATATTCCTCACCTATGCATCAGTCAACTCTCGGCTGCTTTGTATGCGTCACGCACGTCCTCATAATTGATTATTTAGTGGTAGGTGTTTGCCTTGGTAGTTCCGTACAAGAACCATTAGGGGGCTTCGCTGTACTGTTTAATCATCGGTGCATTATGACTATACATTTTAAATATTTTGTATTTGTAGAACATTAAAAAAATTTATGATAATTCGAGATTTTAAACAACGTATAAAACTTCCGCATTCTTAAGAAAAGTATGAAAGCCATGGCGTGATATTTACTCGTATATCTCTCGAGACACCTTGCACAATCCAAACGTCAAGCACCAATCCACAATCACTTAACAGTATTTTTATAATTATCACCTCGACACTTCGAATGTCAGGGGAATCGCGTCTATTTTTAATCCCCCTTTACGCAAAAGTCCTTTGTATTGTTTTCACCCACCGTTCTTTTTTTTTTTTCAACGCTCGTGCAACTGACAGAACAAAGCCGAAGCGAGCATTGTGGAGCCAATTGCATCGGGGCAAAGGCTCGTGTCTCCTTTCATTAACGAACAGCGTTCGGCGATTTTTAGGTGTAACATGTCGCTTTTGTGTACAAAAGGGATCGTTTTGATTGCAAGCACTCTTTTGTGTGTCGGTGGTGACGACGGTGGCGATGGCGGGGAGGTGAACAGCGCGTTTTGAGCGTTTGCAACTCGATGCTGCGGGAAGGGAGGGGGAGAGAATGTCGGCGGAGACCGAACGGGCGGGCGTCTGTTGTGGACGTGATTAGGCGAACTCGGCGCTGCTGCCACTGCAGTTGTCAGCGCGTGCGATGCGGGCTTGCGTCGCTCCAGGGGACAATCCCAGTGAAGCGGTGCCGGCGTTGGTCGTTGCCATGGGAACCGTAGTCGCTGAGCGGAGGCGGGCGGGCGGCGCCATTGTGCGAGAGGTGGCAGAGCCAACGGTGTCACCGCTCTCTATTGGCTTAATGCGCTGCGACGATCCCCACCTCAGATGTAAGCCTCTTAGCGAAGGGCTGCGTAGTGCCATGGATGGACGAACTCACAGCTTCTTTCCTGCAGATAAAGAGGAAATGGAGGCTTTTAAAAACCTTTGAAAGCTACGAAACAATTTAATTTGTATAGATTTAGATGTTATTTAAAATATAATCACAAATCATAGCTTAACCACTCTCAAAAAAGAAATGCTCACTTTAAGAACATTGCGAATTAGAAGTACCCCTGAACTATAATTCTCGTCATAAAAATGTATAAAAATATAGTCATGTTCATTGATTGACTAAACCCTTTGTCAATTTCTTGGGGATTGTATTTCTCATCAGAGAAATAAAATAAGGAATTAATTATAAATACAATAGCGCCCAGATTTCTAAGAAATCATATTTAACGTTCTGTGAGATTAAAAATCAATGGAATGAGAGTCGCAATATGATGATTTACTTAAGCCGTTAACATTCCAGAATGCAACTTCCCTTATTACTTACTGCTCACTCGTGAAAGTGGAAAGGAAAGTATAAAAACGAAATTAATCTGGGCTGAAGAATAACTTTTTTATTGACGCTAATAAATGAATGCTTGATACCACGGACCGGGTGGGATCCCGGGTTCAAGTCCCGGTCCGTCGCAAATTTCACCTGGCTGTTGACGTTGCAAACACTCCTGCACGAGTAAGTACTCGGAAGTTGTGAGTTAAAAATGTCATCCGATGCGTAGGTACGCGAAAACCAGGCTTAAGAGCTACCAACATTGGAGCCGCCTGTGGTCACTTGGTCCCCTGTGGAGCTACCAACTTGGACCCAGGTTCACCGGACCCAGGATCAGGCCAGGTGGAGGGTGCGTACGGACTTGGGAGTCGAGGCGGGTGGAGCGGTGGATAGTACACCTGCGGCCAGAGTAGGACGTCCCCGGTTCGAGTCCCGGTCCGTCGCATATTTAAATATTGGGTAAAAGTAGTTACTAATGATTTAATTCAGGTAATCATCCTCTCTGATCGAACTTATATCGAGGTAATATAGACCATTATATAAAAACTCACAAAATAAATAAAAATAATAAAATTGTCAGTGATACATAAAATATTTTTAAAATTTTGTTTACCCACGACGAATAATTTATTTTCGTCTTCTATTCATAATGGAAATATTGAGAAGGAACACACGTCTGTGAACGGAAACATTCCAACTCTCATGCGTTCTTTTTCGCTCATTAATTTCGCCACGATAGGTAGCATAATCACATTGCAAAATTTACATAATTGATAGCGAAGAATCGTCAGGTTTAACGCATATGTATTACGAGTCCATTAGCGCAAGAAAGACTGGTGGCCCGAAGAGCAGTGTGGCTTCAGCTTCGCCTTTCAGTGGCGAGCTGAGGGGGTGGGGCAGCGGCGCGCCGTCTGAGAGCAACGCGGTCGGTGTCCAGCGTGACGCGGTGACTGTGGGAATCCGTGGCGAAGAGACCGGGGTTGGGGGCGGCGGCGAGCCTTTCGATAGCGCGACAGGTCGCCCGCGGCGACGGCACTGCCGCTACTAAGCGTCTCACATACATCACTCAATCAATTAATTCACCATTTTGTGAGACGAAGCTTCAAAGAGCCTCGGAAGCGCCTCGTATATTACCCAGCTTCCTAATTTGGTGGAAGCCTCCTTGAGATTCGGGGCGACGGACGGACGGACGCATGCCGCCGTATCGGTCCGACGCACGCGGCCGCCGCCGCTACAGAGAGTAACCCGGCCGGCTAGCTGGACGAGAGGCTCGAGTTTCTGTGTACTTAGGCGAGGATGAGAAGACGCCGCCGACACCTCTGCAGCTGCTTCAATTCTCTAAAGAATTCATACTTTTTCATCTAAGGCGTTTCACTGGGGAGGTCTTTATTTACTACGTTTTGATTAATTAATTGTATACGTAGTTACCAACAGTTTATCACAATTTTTATATTCGTTATACCATTACGCTGAATACAGTACGTGAAGTGCTCGGGTAAAACATACAATTTACATAATTATTTTTCATTCATTTGCAGGGGAATATTTTGTTATTTATGTGAATACATTAAAAGAAATTTTTCTTTGTCGTATAAAAATGCATGGTGAAATAATTATTTTGTATCGTGTGACCCTGGGTAGTTCAAATATTTGTAATTTAAATCTATTGATAAAATAGAAAATCTATATTTATATACTGTTCTTGGCAAATATTTCTTCTTATTTATGAATATATTTTATTCTAAATAAATAAAATTCTCAATGTCGAAGATATGCGAATCTGGATTAGATTAATTGAATGTTTCTTAACGTGATAATTTATAGCTCACATTTTTACCTGGTTGCAATGGTAATCTGTTATTATTCAAGTCTTTGAAACTCAAAGAATGCTCGTTAAATTAGTAGATCTGGTACATCTTATTCGAGTAGTCTGAGTAAGTTTGATGAGGATATTAACTTATATGTTTCTCATTAAAGTAATGAACATATGGGAGTCAAATATACATAACAAAACAACACAAATTTCTACATGAATCCACAAGAGAAAATGTTTTGAGAATTTTTTATGTGTTAACACAAATATGCGTTTCGAGATTTACATGTGTATGGACAAATAATGACACGACATTTTCTTTCGGGTCCGTGCAGTTTGGAGAGAGCGTTTCAAGTGAATGAGTGTGCCACCTAGCTGAGAAGGAGCTTTATTCGCGAACATTCTGAAATATCACGAAAGTTTAGATAAAACGACTAGGTCCTACATTGAGAATCACATCTACTGAACCACACATAAAATTAATTTAAATTTTTGAATAAATGTTTCGTGAATATGGTGATGCCATTGCAGATTGAAGATTGCGTAAGATTTACCAATGGTTTAATATTAGAGTTCATACAGCTTCTTCATTTCGTCTACAGTTGTTGCAAAACTCTTTCTTAATTTTGTCTATTACTTGAAAATCGTATGTTGATTCATGTGTCTCTGAATCTTGTATTATTCTGCGGCGTTGGGTCGTCCTGATGACTCTTAATGCGAAGAATCTGCCGTTCCCTAGAGTAAGTACTCCGTACTTAGCATTCCCGAATTATGGATTTTCACAATGCACGAAACGTTTTTAACCTTTTTGTTAGGAATACATTTGCTTAAAACGTTTCTCAACAACAAGACTCGCTCTCAGTGGAAGAATGTGAAAATGTGTGAGATTACTTTGCATTCCACTCACTTCTGGTCTCTTCAGTTTGGTTGCAGAATGTATTTGCTGAGCTATTTGTCCTGACTTAAATTACAAAATATGAACAGAGAAGGTTTTGTTTAAGTGTGAGAGAATTGAAGAGAGAAAGTATAATTATGGAAATCGCTTGACGAGAGTAACAAAATACTGGAATGTGTAGTGCCGTGAGGGACACACAGCAATGAGTTCCAGTTGTTATTGTCAAATGTCTACACTATTTGCGTCATTTCGAAAAACACAGGTAATTTTATGACTTGGTTCTTCACTCACTTGCATTCTTTCCACTTTTACACCAATTTAGTTTAAGGACAATCTTACAGAAAATATATTCCAGAAAAACGAGCTCCGCTTGGATGAGCCTATATTGTTCTTTCGCGGTGACACTGTGTAGCGAATACGGTTCATTCCATTCATTTGTAATTTATTCTATATCGAGCTCAAAAGATAATTCAGTTTTCTTTCCTTTCTTATTCTTCTATTTTAAAACCTGCCGCACATTTATTGGAAACTTACAACAGTTTATGTGAACTGTACTATTTTTTATCGGTGTATTTCGTTGTATTGAGGCAATCGTACAAGCAAGAAGATCGATGAGAGAGAAACTCGTTCACAGTAAAGCGAATGACTTCCCACGTGTCCACGGGACAATGCGCACGTCGTCCTCATCGGCGCGTTCCTCTGTGAGCGGCCGCGTGGCAGCGCTGCACCCAGCGGAGCGTCCTCCGCAGTAATTGAGGTAATTTGCGCGCCGGGTCCGCCTTTCCGTGACTGTATCTCCCTCGTGGGGCGACAAAAGCGACGCGATGCCGAGGCGACCGTGAGCGCGTTAACAAGATAAGTGGAGGCCTCAAGCGCAATTGTCGTCCTGTGCCGCGTCTTTGCCGCGTCGCACGGGTGCCTCCCATTCCAGATTGCCCATCCCGTTCCCTCTTTCCCCCGCCCCCTTTCCCGCTTCCATCCCTCCTTCCACTGGAGTCCTATGATGTGGGCCATCACGCGTCACATGTCTCTGTAGATTGTTTTGCATGATGGTGTCGCGCACTTTGTTTGTTCTCGTTTAAATGCCATGGTGGCAGCACGCGCGCTCGCACACCTAAACTGATGTTTAACTCTGACTGCCGGGAGAATTAAGTTAGTGATACGTTAGCGGTACTTAACAAACCGAGTGAAAGTTCATTTAAGTTTCGGAGCTATTGCTGCATATACGAGCGTGATATTTTTTAAAATTAAATTATAATTATTATTTCTGTTCTAGTTTTGAATTCTTCAAAATTAAAATACTTCGTGACATTCATAAAACATTAATATGTTGATACTCAGAGAAAATTAAATCTTAAAGTTACCTTTGAATTATAATAAAATTTATGTATACCTAAATGCACTGTTCTTAAATTGTAATTAAAATATTGAATACTCTATTAAATATCTAGGAGATCTTCTCCAATAAGTATTTTCAGGATGAAAGCCCATTATTGCATGGTTTAATTAGGAAAGACGAAATGATATGAGAAGAAGAAATCTCGTGTGTCTGTAAGGATACTTTCACAACATTTGTTCTGCAGTGCCCGTGGAAACTAAAGAAACTTTGACAAGAAGGTCTACGTAAGCCACTTAACCGTCACCTTGATAAACCGTGTTCTGTATGGTGCAACGAGAACCTTTCCATTGAATCCCAGGTTCGATCTCACAATCTGCTCAATCGGAAGCCACGAGCTGATCTTAATATCACAGAGAATGGTACGGGTAGTTGAAAGAACAGCAATAATCCTCTTCTACCCGAACGTCGAAATGGCGAGTTTTCAAATACACTTTTATCACTGAACTACCAATGGTAGGTTAGAAACAGAGTGTACTACGCCAGCCAGACCGCGGTCTTCGCTGTCTATCCCTCAGGCGCTCCCTAATTTGCCACAATTAAAACGAACTGTCCATTTAAATCCGTGATATACCGCGACGTGGAGGGTGCTTCCTTCTGCCGCATAATTAGACGAGTCTTCTCTCTCTCTCTTCTGGGCGTTCCGTACAACTCCGTCGGGGAAGAGCGATTCGAAATTATAGCAAGGTGAAGTAGTATTAATATTTATGCCGTTGAAGCAATTATTCGAGTGTTACTGGCGAAGAGAAAGGGCGCTGTGGATTTCTAGTCACGAGGCCCAAGTGTCACGTCCCGCGCCCGCCGCAGCATCAAACTTGTTCCGAGCCTTCAAACTCGCTCGTGCACCACGAACGCATGCTCTCTTCTTGTGTTGGATCCATTGCCGCAAATGGCGATCGCTGATCACTGGCTGTTTTCCAGAGTTCGTTGACACACGAGATATGCTTGCTGAAACTCGTCATTGAAGTATTTAAGATTGATTTAGCGTACTTTCGAAAGTGAATTCACTTAGATCATACACACGTATTTCCATGTATAGTTAATATATTCTTCATTGTTTAGTACCAACGTGGAGTTTCATAATTCAAAATGGAGATCAATAGTTATTTCGTACATCACAGTTCACATTTCATATTGTAGTATAGTTATCATTTGCGAGTGTGTACCAACCAAATATAGCGAGAGTAGTCGCGTTTTCAATGTTCTCTAGAAAAAAGAATGCGAGAACATGGAAGAATATTTACGAAACATAACTAAATCTTTACGTCACCTTCAGTTCAATTTTACATCATCTTTACGATTTCAAAACGATATTTCTAATAGTAGTTATATTTTATCACAACAGATTGAAAAAAATTGAAACCTTTTAATTGAATTGAAATAGTAAATCGAATTGTCCGCTATTTTTTGTAGGGGTTGAATTAAGAGGGGGAAATTATTTCGAGTCTAACTCTGATACGGTATGTTTATCTTTTGGAACAAAAAAAAATCTACATTTTTCCTAAACCTTTGTAGTTTCAGCAAAATTATTATTCTTAAATTGTGTATTTAGTTACAATATGTATGTGCCTTCTGGATCACCTGGTTAATAAAATATGTAATAATTGGTGCGTCATGAACCGAAACACGTGATAGTCATTTTCAGCAACGTCCACATAGCGACCTCCAGGATTTACCGGTCTGTACAGCGTCCTCGAGCGCAAGCCCTCTACCACGAAGCGCAGTCAGTTACCGCCTTTGTAATTTGCAGGAGTAGGGTGCTTGCCTCATGCTGTAACTAGCGAGGAAGTAGGAAAAGCGGAGGTTTTAAGTGCGGGGAAAAGCAGTCAGGGAGGCAAAGAACCCCGTACTCTCCCCTAACTCGCCACAGCCGCCCACAAATTAGGTAATTGTGGCGTTTACTTAGCTGGTGACGAATTATAGCATTACGGGAAGAACAGTCGTTATACCCGTAATTAAATCGCCAATCAAAGCTCGTGGAGGTGGGGCGGTTCGGTGATGATGGTGGGCGGGTGGTGTTGGTGGCGTGTTCCAAGACCTCTCGCTACCACCACTGCCGACGGGTCTTTCATTAGTGGGGCGCAGAACAACGACATGCGAGACGCTCCGGGACATGCAAGGGAGGCAGACACCCTTCCAACCGACCAACCCTCTTTCAACTCAGCGGTAAACTTTGTCACTGATACCTACTTGAGGGTTGATTCACTCAAACCACTTAATTGTTATGAAACATTAGGGTATATCCGGGTCTCATGTTCATGTTGTCTTTATAGGGTTCATATTAAATTTTATGAGATTTATTTGATGATTCGTGATATGTGTTCATTACGTAAATACGAGGCTCTTCTCTTTATGTAAAAGATTCACTCGACTTGTCAATCAAGTGTAAATTTCATTCCGAAAGCGATGGTAAGCGGACAATTTAACATGGAAAGAAGTTTATCAAGTGTAGATCACGATGTGATAACCCTCTCCCCAAAATATAATCTGATAACAGCTTTATTTGTTTGGCTATTTCATTTCAGTATTTTATTCGTTATGTTAATATATTGATTTCCAGGTACTGTTTAATGGAGATTCACAACATAATTTCATGGTATAAGAATCATAAAATACAGTGAAATTGGAAATGAAATCAAAACGGAGATAATGTACCGTATGTCTGACATACATCTAAACCAATGACCAATATCTAAATCTTGAAGTTTTGCAACGATATATGCCATTTTCTGAAGTTTAAAATGAAAATATCTTATGTGTACCATTTTTATTCACTTTTTAATGAGAATTGTATTCATTTACTCGAACCCTCAACAATAGCACACTTAAGGTAGCTATAAATCCAGATCACTTAACTCTGCAAACCTTTCTATTACTCATTGAATAAAACACATTGACTTGAAATATCATACTAATAAATAATTAATATACGCAAAGAAATTCGATTTTTCGAATTTTGATTTTTCGTAAACGTAAAACCTTCAACACCCAGCAACAAACGAACTGTATGTAAAGTTGAAGGAAATGCTGAAGAACGTTTATAATGTTCTTTTGTAACGAAATAAACCCTAGATTATTTTAAAAAAATATGGACTCTTTATATTATCGACGAAGAATTGACTTCGTTCTCCTGTTGTTCACGTAGTACAAATGAGTACATATTGTGATTTATTATTGCTGACCAACCTGCTTCTTTGTTTTGTCACTCATGGTTTAATTCAGCATTGTTTTGACTTAAAAAAACAAGAACGGTTTATTATCGCAGAAAATTCAAAATCTGATAAGGATAAAGACGTGAGATCTAATCTATTTATAAATTATTTTATTTCATATTCTCTAAGAATATAAAATGAATCAATTTATTACAACGTGATATATAGAAATTAATTTTGCATAAAGTAAAATAACGAACGACAAAAAAAATCCCGCGGCAGTTAAAGAAAAAGGGAGCGTGTAACATGAATGGGTCTGTGAACTGCATTAGGAGGTCTACTCAGGCGACAGAAGATAAATACCTGAAAGACGTCGTCCTTTCTCCTCGTTGTAGTCATTTGCTGTGGTTAATCAACTTACAGAATGCCGTGGAAACGTCGGCGCCTAAGGAGAAAAAACCCTTTGGGCTGCGGTGGCAGTGGGGTTGGTGGGGGGACGGAGGCTGGAGCAGTCGTGCGTACCACCCAGGGCCCATTAACATGTCCAGCTTTTTGCTTTCGCAGCAACAGCCGTCGTCTTCGTCGCGTAGTCATACGACCCAACGCCGCCGTCTTCGCGAGGTCTGTGGAGGCGTCACTCAGGCGACAAAGAGTCGCCGCTTTTTTGTGGACACCAAAAGCCATTGTCATCCTCATCTGTCCAACGTGGTTCTACCCCACGCTTCGGTGACCTGTAACGTCCACTGCTTTACAGGAATATCGATTCGATGGTTGAGTGATCGTTGGAGATGGTGAGATCAGACTTGATCATTATCCATTTCCAACGTTTAAATTATTTCAAATTTATTCTCCAACAAATTATTTTCTAAATATGTGATCGTCTACTCAGTCAAACAAGTGACGAGTAAGTGGAAGGTGCTCCAGCATGGATGGATGGGTGTCATGGCAGAATGTAGGTGGTTCAACAAAAATCTGTTAAATGTTTAAACCCTGAGGAAGGAAATATACTTTCCGAACTGTCAGCAAATAATCTATTTTTTACTGTCCTTACCTCAACAATACTTGTACGTATTTATTTTATTTTGGAATAAAAAATCATTTATCTTGTCTTTGCTCTGTTTCCAGTCCATTTATTACAAACCCTGTAGTGATAAATTTTAATAAATATCATACTAACTTCGTAATCGAAGCTAATATGTAGTACATAATATCACTCGAAAGCCTGGCCTAGGTCTGAATTATTAAAAATTAGCAATTATGCACAAAACATTTTCAGTGTGTTTGGAATAGGAGGAAATGACAGTGATTGCAGTATCTGTTGACAAAAATTGTTCAAATAAACATGTATGAGTATCTTTATAATTAATATATTACCTTTCATAACAAGAGTATAATGCTATTTCTTACAAAATGAATTAAGTCTTGAAACTCTATCTGTAACGATTACTCACACGACCATATTTCCTCCTCGCTCCATAATGAGGAACCTGTAGAAAATTTACACCCATTCTCTTCGGTCCATTGATTGCGTTTTATGAGGTTCCCATCGTCGCCCTGTAGAACAAGCATCGTTTGGCAAATCCTGGAGATACCTTCCCTCTTTCCCTCTCTTCGCCAGGCAACCAGACCGCGAATGAAGCCGGGTCCGGACGTGTGTGGAGTGTATGAGTGAACGAAGTCTGTGGGTCTCACACCGGAGGGCTTGGCGTGTTTCTCCTCCACCGCCCGCAGCACCGCTGGAGGGCTCCACCGACTGCAACGCGCTCTCTCGGAGGCGAAGACACCGAGCGAGCCGTTCAGGTTATGTGTCATCCACGGCTCCCGACAACCCGTTATTAGCGCCAATTGCAAAAATTGCTTCGGGGCGCTCGTACAAAAAACGCTCTCCAGGAAAGAGTAAAAGGATTAGTGATGTTCTGTGTGACATACGTTCCATCACGCACCCGAAGCAACGTATCGCCCGGCGTCGTGGACCTTTTTATCGCCCCGGCCACTTACGAGCAATCAGCCCGCGGCAGCGTGTAAAAAGGGCGGCGAGCGATGGGCGATGGGAAGAAAGTTGGAGCGGTGCTCTGAGAACAGCGGCTGAACCAACACCACCCTACGGACGGACGGGGCCTGCCGTAAATTGTGCCGTGATCCAAGTCATTGGCTGGTGGCTCGTTAAGCTATTAGTTGTGTACAATCTGAACGCTCCGTTCGTTAGACGCGGGAATTCACTTGCACAGCAGAGCGAGAGCCGTTCTGCAATAGCTTCTACTTGGACGTCATTGCTGCGCGATTAGTTTCTGCCAGGGGTCGAGGAGGAGAACAAACATCATTTTCAGTCATTGAACACAATTTTCTTGAATTAAACTTTATTTACCATTAGTTATTTCTGTTCATGGAATTAAACCAAACTATTAAAATTGTTTATGAGTAGATTTCATTGTTCACGAAAAATTTATATATAATTTGCATTTATAAATAATTTGCATTATAAATGTTTGTAATGTAAATTAATATATGTCCTTTTTCTCTAAATTTTAAGACTTTACACACGCATTTTGCTTTATTGAGTTAAACATGAATATTGTACAATGATTATATTGTTTCAAACGCTAACATTCAAAAGTTGTGACAAACAAAAAACCCACTTCCTAGGACGGCTATATCTCGTATGTCGTTTATTCGGGGAGAAAATTTATTCGAAGAAGTCAATATTGAATTAGTCCGTACTGAAAATTATAAAACAAAAAACCTTTTATTTTAATATATTTTTTAAAGTTTTATGCAGTGAAGGATATGTGTGACCATTGCACCTGATTTTAAAGGACATAATTTATTTTGCTATAGCATGAAACAAAGTCTAGAAATATGATTTATTTTCCATTTTTCCGTCAACCATTTTAACATGTATGGTTAATGAAAATGTCCCATTGACATTTTAACATTTATTTTAACATTCTTATTGAAGATAAAATATAATTATTACAACTATCAATATCAAATTGATTGATGTAGTTTTCTTAAGGGTGAGAAAGAAATGTTAAGTTTTCCATAAGTATTTTTTAAGAAATTTCGCAGATCTACAATACATTTCTTCCTAATTCTAATTTTACGTGCTAGAACGAGACAAATAAGGCAAATAAAGTCAAAAAAAGGGAAAAGGAATATACATTAGTGGAGAAACTATTATGGTAACGACATATTTATGAATAACCACATCATTCATCAAGAGAGAGAAAAGGGAAAGATAGGATCGTGTGAGGTCCTTGAACTGTGGAAATATGACACTACTGTGGGTTCTTCTCCGTTCGATTCACATGATCTCGGAAACTTTCGGCCTAAGAAGTTTTAATGAAGACATGAATTGACTGTGTGACCTCTTGCGCAGGAGAAAATCTGTTCTCCATTCGGCAGAACACTGATATATTGGAAAATTAATTTGAGGTAAAATAGTTTCTTCTAAGCAATTATCGAATGTAACATTACTACGAACTGATTCACTATTGTGAGATTACATAATTTCATTTATATGATTCGAAAGACCCCAGTGTGTTTTTCATAAAACTCATTTTCGAAGTAATTTTTCCTCTTCCTCTTTTTTCCCAATTTTTTGTCTGCAAGTTTTTCGCCATAAACTTAGTGGGAGTGTTGCCCTGCTTCCAGAAAAAGAGAAATAAGATAATGAAACAAAGTATGTGAAATTCTTGTTTCTACTAACGAAATGAATGTCCATTAACGCGTGATATATAGGGGACGGGAGAAAATGGTGAAGAGATTTTGGATAGCTTTACCAATAGAACAGTTGAACATTCCGGTCTATTTCACACTGGAAAACCTTTGATTACTCATAAGACACTTCATAACAAAGATTAGTTTAAAAAATAATTATTTCATTTCTACGTTAACAGTGAATCCCAATATGATTATTAAAAAATGTAGAATTCATGAACAGTAATTTTTCTGGTCGATGTACAATACCATCTCTTACAATATTTAATTTCCTTTAATTTTTTCATTATTATATAAATGAACCATTCGGGAGTACATGTGAAGTTATTGAACGACAAATCTCAATTTGATAATAACTGTCTCATAATAATATTGAGAAAAAATATATTTATTTAATTCAGTACAATTGTCGAAAGACAATTTTTAATTTTTTGAATTTAGTAATGAATTACATATTTCATTTCCCAATTTTAATTCTAGAACACTTTTTGTCATAAATTACCCCCTCTATTAATAATTCTTTTCACGGTACTACTGTTATTTGTATCTTTTAATTCAGTTGTAAAAAGTCAAAAACGAATGGGCCATGTAGGAAATAATTAATGTAAAATACCATTCATTTTCTTTCATTTAAAATTATAATTTACTGTTCGGATGTATTTGTTATACGTATTTGTAAATCGAACATTTTCTAATGCCCACAAACCCCTTCATTTACAGATCATGAATACACAAAAAAATTGTACCAGGTAGATACAACATTACTTTTATGTTTTTCTATAATGCATCGATTCTTTAGTCTATGATCTCGAAAAATCAATTTTTTTAAGAAAGATTTTTTGTTTTTCAAGTAGATGAAGTAGTTCCATTTGAATACCAAAGAAGTGTTATGTTCTTAGATTTTAGAACGGTATATTCTCTACCATGAAATCCATTCATAAAATGTTTACGAAGGTTTCCAAGCATTTATATTTCAAATTTGCTTCAGGCATGTTTTCAGTGAATAAAAATTTCATTCAAAAATTCTTAAAACCCCATGTTCGAACGGTTTTTCTTCGTTTCATCTAAATGACACAAATGGGTGCCTTTTAAATGGAGCAGCGTGTAGGTAATGAGAATAATTGCAGCCTGCCAAAAAATAACGTTGAAATTACTCTAGGAAACCGATTCACCACTTTCGCACAACTCACCTTTACAAGTGCTCGGGAGTTGTTTTTTTGTTCGCGCTGTGCGTGTTAGTATCCGTGGCACCTCGCTGGTGTGCTACTGGTGGCAGTCTCACGCACATAAATGTCTGTCGCCGCACCGCTGCCGTCTACAGTACTCGTGGCGAAAGATTAGTGATGAGGAAAGGACCTAGAGACCATATGAAAGTCGTAGAGCACATACCAGTGTTTCGAGATTGTCGACACTTCCGCTCACTGCAGACACGTGGACAGTCTTCTCCTATAAGCAGAATCTTCGTGAGTTTACACGGGTGCTGGCGCCAACATCAGCCCTGTCGTAGAATCAGCAGGAAATGATATGCCCATGTGATGGACAGAGAGCTTGATGATCTAACTTGTGGCCGCAATGAGATTGTGTGAAGTTAGCTTTTCCTCCGATTATAGCAGCCTTTGTCTGGATGTCTGTCCCGCAGACGTATAATAACTCTGCGATCTCGCACCATTCGTTACATTTCGTTACTTTTCCTTCGCCGCGAACGCGAGGACCATGGGTCCGCACGATTGCTTGACGAGAGCACCAACAGAAATAGACTCATCAGGCTATCGGAAGGGCAGGGAACCGAAATGGATATCGTCGGGAATGATACTTTTCGTATCACGAGTGGATATCTTTCAGATTTCTTCGGGATTGAGTAAATTATTTTATTCTCGTCTCCTCCCCCGGCATTTACACTCCGAATAATGAATATTATTAATCTTTGTTCAATCAATGAAAGTGAAAATTGACACTTACGATGATAAAATGCCGATTATTTTCCTAAATAAATTGTATATTTTTCTTTTTTTACCATTTCCAAGATGAACTCAAATTCTGGGTATACACTTAAATTATTCAAATTAATTAACTATTAAAATAATTTTCAAAGCAACCTGTTCTAAAATTAAACGTAGCATAACAAGAAATCACTTTTCTTTTCGACTTTTTTTCGTATTAATAACGCTACCTTTATTAAAGTATATACCAAGGACGTATTGTTTTCAATTATAGGTTATTTTCAATAATATCTTCCGCATAAATGTATAATGCGTTGAATTATATGCACTCGCGGCTCGATTGTCTTCCTTTATATCTCTGTATGTCTTCCTACACGTGTGTTAGTAGTGTGTAGTGTGTGGTAGGATCACATTTAGAATAAGAATGCATATCTTATTTATTTTTTTGTAGTCTTCGTAACAATACAACAGTTAAATTTTAAGAATGAAAGATAATTTTAGTCAGTGTAAGTTAAACATTTTCAGAGATACAGTAAAACTAATAATACTTCTCTCACTTTTTATTTTGCTTTAAAGGGCAATGACGAAAATGATAGAGAATTATCCAGGTGATATTTTGGATAACTGATTGTTTGTGAAATATGTCGTGTAAAAATATATTTAACCATTCCTTGTGGGTGCCCAAGATTGCTGAAGAACATTTTTACTAATACGACTAATTTCTACGTTTTACTTCCCGGACAATGAGTTCTTGGCTCACTAATACCGTAGTTGCGAGTGAGGTTGTGGCAAAGGCCGCCCAGAGCGCTCCAGTCGACTTCGCCGTGTCGCCCAGGGCTTTTTCCTCGTCGCCATTGTGTGGCAAAGCAAGCCATCGAGTCCCCTGTTCGAGCCTATTGAGCTCTCTACTCCACTAATTATCCCTGTAGGGCAAGTAAACGTGGAAATGGACAAAGACGATGCGAGATAATCCCCAGGTCAACAGTTGCCCGTCAGCTCTAATGCGAAGGGCGTCATCCAGATTAAGGGAAAAAGGGTAAACATTATATACACTCATAAAGAGGACGTATTATTTTTTAATACAAGATTTCTGTCACATCTTGGAAATTCCCATGAATGTTGAGACGATAACGACCTTTTATCGAACCTAAAATAGCGAAGAAAAGCAGTACACACAAATTCCTCTTATCTGACAAATGCCAAAGATAATCTGCAAAATCTTCAGGAACTGCTGTCATTAACAAGTCACAATCAAATAAATATATGGAGTAGATTTACATTGTAGTAAAATTAAAAAACAACAACAACTCAAGTTCTTGTACAGGTGGTATAGTTATAGATTGTTCTGTTTCTCTTGTTGTTGTTATTATTATTATTATTACTCTACCTATCGCCTTAAAATATTTCATAAGTTATTAAATTACGCAGTGACAACTAACGAATTTCGATAATAGGTTATCTTCAACACATTCAAGTTGCCTCCTTTCATATGGCTAAGCAGACAATTAAGTTATGTTATCAATTTCTTTTAATTGGAAATTGAGAAAAGTTCCCCTCTTATGTCAACTCCCCGATTTAAGAAGTCATATTTCTTCTTCAGGCGCGATAACTACGAGCTAAAGTTTTCACAATTTCTCGATTGATAAATTAATTCCTGTGGAACGACTCAATTTGACAACTCGAACGCAAATAACAACTACAGTCTGATGTCATAGTCATTGGTCTGACTGTGTATTTTGAGGTTACGATGCTGAAGGGTGCTCAGCGAAGGGTGCGTCATAGAACTTCACTGCGCTCTGGGCTTTTGTAGCCAGTTTCCTGCTGCGCCACTCGCCTTCAATACTGATGACGTCCTCGACGGCAACATCGATTGTCTCATGCTTCTCGAGGCTTCAATGCCAGATCACGGGACACAGCATGAAGCCTCCGCGCCGCTGTCGACGGCTCCTCCCTGTTTGTCTCCGACGCCGTTTAGCGGGATTGCTTCTGAGGACGAGGGGAGGCTGATGGTATCAGGAGGCGCCGCGTCATCGCCCGTACATTTGTATCCTGCTGCCGCAAGCTCGCTGCTTAGTTGCCTGCTTGCCTTTGGCTCGCGGTCACCGCCGTCGTGATGGATCGCTTGCAATGCGGTGGATGTACCCCCAGCAACACGAGCAAGAACGGAGTGAGATTCTGCTTTTAGTTGACTGAGTTCTGATGAGCACAGAAATATATCCAGGCTATTACTGTTCCTATTCTCCTTTGAAGTAATTTTGCGTTGATGTAGTCAGCTCAAGAAAATAAATTTTATTAATTTTCATTTCTGATTTTACAAGTACGAAGATTTTGGGTGTACTTTATCGACTATATTACTTTGATAATTTTTTAATTTAGCGTACATATTAATGTTGAATGTTCAAGGATACTCTGACAATACTATGAATGTGAGAGACCTAGAATTGATTGCGTGGCAGATCCAAACTCAAGAGAAGAAAAGCATTTATCTAAAATCGTATATCATCCCAAACTTGTAGTTCGGATACTATGAAGTTGGTAGGTTACATCCAAATTATTAAATAATCGTTAAAGAAATTCTTCCAGGAAAAAGAAAACTTAAAGTTTCCGCTGATACATAGTTGTTTCTTCTTTTCACGCTTCATATTTTACATCTATCAAATCTCGAATGAAGATTTTTATGTAATAGTTTGACTCGCTTCACGATGGAGATCGCGCTCAATTGTACCCGTGCAGTCGCAAATTGCGAGATGTCAATGTAGCATAGAGGACAGTCCTCACAACCGAGACAGTCTTTGCGTAGAACACAGTGCCGCAATTCGCTTCTCAGAAACTTCTGAGCTGGAAATGAGTACCAAAGTTACGGGGTGCAGAATGGTGGGAGGTGACAAGGTGGCGATGACTCTGCTGAAGATGGTGACACAGCTGGAAGTATCAGCTCCCCGACACGTCATAAAATAAAGAAATGTTCACTATTCTTTATTTTATTTCCTCACATTAGTGCACAAAGTATGAATTGATTTTAATTCTCATTATTCATTTTTATGTTTCAAAATCTAAATATCGTTCCGTCCATCATCCATTTATTTAATGCAGTCCTTGATTTCGATTTACTCTAAAATATATTAACAATTTTTTTTCTTTCAAAAATTAAACCTCTAAGAGAACTTCTAAACCTCTATGAATCAATTTTTTTCCTGTTCCAAGATGGAATTAATCGAATTTTTGTAGATGCTGTTTGGGTAGTGGTACCTGATAAAAAATAATATCATTTCTAATTTTTATCGACGTTTTACATTTATTTTTAACAGGAATAGTATACAGTTTAGAACTTTATCAGAAGTCCCACCAGAATCCTTATGATGACGGTTTTGCTCGTTTATACGAGGAAATTCATGTTGTAACAGTGAGTCTCTTAGTCTCTGCAGCAAAGACGTTCTTTGGAGCGAATTCATTATCCCCTTGCTTCGCTTCTCACAGACTCATAAATTCCCTCTACATGCTTTCGATGTTGGTAGATTTGACGCGAGATCGTTAGCAGAATTGTCAGGTTCTTCTTTTAAGCGCTGCAGTCGCCAACTGTTTGGATAATGAACTGAGAGTGGTGCCAAGGGAAATATAAATATGTTCGCATGCACAGAAGTAGTTAACATTAAATAAGAAATGAGAAAATAAGTCTTCCCCTACATGAAGAAAACAGTTAGACAATGCATAAACACTTCAAAGTGAGTCGCTTGGTGATTTTTTTATAAATGCCCCAGGATCTTTCTTCGTTGTGGGACAAATAATTGATAAAAATGATTGCAATTATCTCGCTTCCTCGTGATTACAACGCAGTTTGGTTGAATTTATCTCTGCATCAATATTTGAAACAATTGATTACCAGTGAATAAACATTAGGTTGCTATTATTTCATTTCCCTTATTCTAGTTTCTTTCTTCATCTTCACTTTTACTTTATTTCTCACCGCCTGTGCGTTTGTTACAACGTTCAATTTTGCAACATTAGTAAGTGCCGTTTCTATTTTGCCGTTTTGCGCGTATGTAACGAATTATTGCATAAACGATAGTTTAATGACTCTTTGTCGACCGTCGAGTTTTAGCTTTTTTTAAAACATATTATCAGTATATCTTTTTTTTATTACAAACCTTTCTATTTTCTAGAATGGAAGCGTTATCGATTATGGCAGCTATGTTATCGACAATCGATCATTGTTGTAAGAATGGTTGTACGAATGTATTAATTACTGCGCCAACAACGCTGAATCATTAAAACGTATTATTTCTGTTATTATTTTCCGTTTGTTCCATATTTTGTGTTTTATTCGTCAGAGTGGGAGAGTCTGATTTCTCAGCCAAAGTTTTAATGGAATACAAACATGCACGACCATTATGTGGAAGAACTCTCCAATTAAATCATAGGAATTGTCGATTCCGTTCTATGGACATCGTTTTCATTCGATCGAAAGAAGGCGCGTGTCGGAGACGCTGACGGTGGAGGTGGGCGTCGGGGGCGTCGCGAGCGAGCAAGGAGAGCGCGCGTATAAAAATACTCGCGTCCGTCGACGCGCCGCCATCACCGTCGCCACCGCCGCCGCAGGGGTCGCGCCACCGTTCCCTGCTGGACAGTGTAACACTCCGACTATGACGCAGACCCAAAATACATGGCATGCGCTCGCGGCAGAGATCGCCTCTCAGGAGCCAGTACGTCGAACCTGCGGCGGTTCAGGAGCCATCGAGTGATAAGCGAGGGGAGTGATATGGGACATGTCCTCTAATGCCGTACCTCATGAAATTCAGTTGGAACGACAGAGGATGGGAAACTAAATTAACAAGAATACTGCATCAATGTTGGTCAATATGGTAGAATAGAGCGAAAAGAGGTAGGATTTGATACCAATATATTAAATGTGTTGAGTTTGCCTGTGGTTTACACCGAATAAGTATGTCACAGAATATATCACTGGCCATGGTAACTTCACCCAATATTTGAAAAGAATGGGCATGAGAGAAGATGATGAGTGTACTTGTGGTAAGGGAACCGAATCCTCGGATCACATTTTTATTGATTGAGATATTTATGGGCACGGATGATGTGAATATGTGAAAAGGATGAGGCATCAAGGACTTACAAATTTCGAAGTTAGACAAAGATAAATTGAATAAACGGAGAGATATGGAGATTTAGAAAGATACATACCATTATTAGGAACATTACGAGATGCAATAAAATATGGATAAGAGTGGTTTTACGCAAGTAAAAGAAGGCAAAATAAATTGAAGAAAAAAAGATAATGGTCCAGAATCTCTGGTAATATCATCAAGGAACAGGGTTTTGAGAGTTCAAGAAAATAAATTAAAATTAAAAATGCCATACCTTGCGGAAAGGAAACTCAAAACTTTGAAGTTGAATATTTAAATACCAATTCAAGGACAATTTCATACTCAATTGATGAATTATGAACATTTCAGTTCAACAACTTGGATTGTCAATGTTGCTTTTTCATTATTTTCACTTTGGTAATCGTATTGTTATAAAATCAAAAGTAATTGGAATCCCTCCTTCCACCTCCACCCCTCCCCCGAAAAAAAAAAATCTGGCCAAACAAATTGATTTTCTGCATTTTTCTGCATATTATTGATGAAAACTATATAATGTGAAAATGGAAATTGTGATAGTATTGAGGTATCAATTTTTCACACAAAAAGAAATAATATTTCCAATGTAATGTAAATTTGAAATATTTTAAAGTAATTGTTCGTCTGGAAGAGTTGAACTTTGACAAAAAAATATTTGATGAATTTTTAAAATTCCAAATATTCTAATAGATGTATGTTAGATCGATTCCTACTTGAACAGAGCACCGCTGATACCAAACTTTCCATACTTCAAGAAGTAGTAAATTATTTCTCGAAAATAGTTTCGTTTCATGAAAGAAATTATGGCTTTTTTGTTACTTTCCGTACAAAGAAAATGATTTATAATACATCATTTGTACTTCAAATTTTATACCAATATTAGTACAGTTGATTGGAGTGAAGATGTAGCTCATAAATATCATAATACAACAGATAATTTCAGTAAAGCGTTTAGGTTCTGAGATTTTTATTTTTGCAGATATCTTCCATATCTGCAATAGCTACTCCCCATAACCTGAGTATCGTAATAGGTATTATAGATAGTATTCTTGTTTTGCAGATAAACTGAATATCGTAAAGCATGACCTTCTTCCCTACGCGATTTCCGCGAATTCTCCACGAACTCCTCTCTGTCGAGGTGCTATTGGTCCACCTGTCAGGCTCTCAGCTTACCCGACAACGACGCTGGACTTTTTCGCTGTCGCTTCATTTCCTTTAACACCACGTGTATTTATCCGACTTTTAGGTGCATCACTTTTTCAGAACGGCAGACTCACCAGTACGCGCCTGACGCTGTTAAAATACACACTCAATAATTGCTGCAGTAGGATACTACCATCTGATTCTGGGAACATCTAGTTACGTTACTAAAGTTTCTTGAGTTGCTTCAGGGTTAACTAGTGAAAACGTCTCAATCCGAACAAACAAGAAAAAAATAACGTTTTGAATATTAAAACTTTTGTGCAGTAATTATGTATATTTTTTAGCAAACAGTTAATTTGACCAATTTTATGAATTTATAGATTGAAAAAAATTGAATGGACCAGTAGTGACCTAAAACGTGGTTTATTTAATATACCTCGATAGCAGAGAATGTGATTTTTGGAATGTTATTTCGATTCTTCTAAAAAATTTGTCAGTGATGTGCGCCGGAAATATAATGAAAAAATATTTTTGCGATTTTCTAAAGAGTTTAAAGACTGCCGTGAAAAAGGAGTAAGAAAAAGACAAACGAACGCAAAAATATCCACATCGTAATACGAGGATGTATTAAATTTTTCTGATATGTCTGGTTCCATAAAAGGATGCAATAGGTGTGATATAAGAAAATAAAATTGAGAATTTTCAGAATTTTTACAGTACCTACTTCGCTTCATTGAAGATTTTATATATTACCCAAGAGTAAGTTATTATGATTCTCGACATATGCGCTGGGAGAGGTGAGGCATTCCGATCGATCTATAACCATGATCAGGCGAGGCGAGTTCGAACGAAATAAATTTCCCCCAACTCCTTCAAGGACGAAAGAGCCTCAACGCGTAGTCTCGTCCATATAAGTTACTAATAGGGAAAAAGAGTGAAATATCTCGAGAACATTTCGTCCAATTATGTAAAAATTTACGCTAAATGAAGTCTGTGAAATTATGTTGTATAGTGAATAAGTAAAAAAATTGTTCCGTCAGAAATTTTTAAAACTCATCAGGAATTCTTATTTTTCAAACTTTCTGGTGAAAAATGTTGTAAAAAATTATTTTGAAATATGAGAAAATTGTTTGCGCAAAATTTCTCGTACCTTAAAGTGTGTAGCAAACGCTGGGTCCTGTGTTTCTCGATGGGCACACAATCGATCAAAAGTTTTTAACGGAAGTTAACATTCATTATATACTTAGCATTTTTTATACACTTAGGAAGTATACCTTCATTAGATGATAAAAATATGTTTAAACCGTACATTTTTTGTAAGTCATTCAATTAAAAAAATTTCATTCATTTAATTCAAAACATTGTTTAAATCATTCAATTCAAAATATTAATTACTACAGAAAGATTTTTTATAATATTATTTGCAATTCGATTTAGTTTCCTTCAGACCATGAAATTTAAATTCTGATTATAGTCATCACATTGAAATTGTAAAAAAAGCTGCGTTCCATCTACCTGGAACTTTTTTCACACTGAATTGAAAAAATGAGGTGTTGAGAGCATAAAAAGAGTATGGATTGGATTGAATAAAAGAGTATGGATTGAGGTAAAAAACACATCCTTTTGTTATATTGTTTTCATATTGTCGATGCCGCTGATAGAATCAATATATTGGCATGTGAAAATCACATAAAAGAATCAACCCATTTTCCCTGCACGTCGTCAGAATTACGTAGATGAAATATGTCTCGAAAATACATCAATAACAGAGCTTATCGAGACCGCCCACGAGGAATATCTTGCCAGTGAAGAGAGATTTGGGGAAGTCCCCACTAACACATGATATGGCGACGGGCGAAACCCATCACGCCCTCATGCACGGAAGAGTTTACTTGCGTGTGTAGATGACTTCTCCATCCTAACGAAACGCGAATCTGGAAACTGTTTTCGTCTCTGGAATTAAAATTCTTTCTTTGTTTGAATCTTATTTTTAAGAAACTCATTTTGCAAGACTTTTTTATTGTCTTTCCTCTTCGATTAGAAAATAAATTTTTATATTGTCTTCACAACTGTGAGAATAGTGTGAATTGAGTAAACTACTTCAGAAGGGAACTTCATATCAGTTGTTCAAAACACTTTGGAAATCAAAAGAAACCTAGTTCGGATGATACAGCCATTCCAATAATTTTATTTGAAATTGATGTGAAATCATTGAAATAAAACATCTTAACCCTTTCTCTTTAGTTTAGGTTTTTATCTTTCGGATATGGTTACTTTTTTATCATACACTTTTTTATTTTATGTATGGTTCTCTAGCAATATATTACTCAATTCAGTTCATTTTATGGAAAGTACTTCAATTTTACTTTTTCTCACAAAGCGTGGGAGTCCATTTTATTAAGAATTCTTAATATAAGGTTATATTGGTTTGTGAGAATACATCGGCGATGCCCTGTATTCGTCAGTAAAATACGAAACGAAACTTTCCAGTTCCATACTTTACTCATCTGTACTGTTCATCCTCCTAGTTTATGTAGATCGATGCAATAATAAAATGGAAATAAATAATTGAGCCAAATACCGATCATGAATACAATGGAACATAAAGTCATATATTTGAACATATTACAAAAACATTTTAATTTTACAAGACTAATTATCAACTTAACCTTTTGCAATTTGTTCCATCTGGGCTATTTCTGATTATCGGATATCATCCTCGACATGTGAGTCATTGAATATCTGCAATAAAATTATCTTCGCTTTTGAGCTTGTTATAAATGTTGCATGTTACTGTTTTTCAACCATAGCGGTGATTTAAAATTTAAAATACACATAACAGTACTACTCTAGTTCCTACCCCGAGTAAAATGTAAATACTGATAAAACTATTATAATTTATGTTATTTTTAGTGTTAATAATATTAAGGCGGTAAATTTAAATTTTGTTCAAATAACCTTAATTTTTTAATTTTAATATTTTTATTAGTATACAATTTAAATGCACAAAATATTATGCTCATCCGACACTATGCAAATGCATTTTTATTTCAATTTCTGAAATATTTCTTCTTTTTTCTGTTTACAATTTATGACAGCTGGTAGATAAATATTTCTTATAATTCAATCTATCAAACAATAATCTCTTCATGTTGATTTAGAAGTAGTAGTAGTACGAAATTATCGTTGTTTGTAAGTCGTAATCCCAATCACTCAGCCTCTTAACGAACAAGCATTCACGTAATGAGGCAGAAAAAAGAGTGATTCCAAATATGTCAAAAGGTGTTACATACCACTGNGACAGCTTCTCACCCCCCCCCCAGCTTTTCCACCCCCTTACAATCAGATTCAAATAGTAAATACGCGATCGAAAAAATTTAATACTTTTATCACACTGTAGCTGGTCTAAAATACTAAGTAACTCTTAAAATACACATTGATATTTTATGAATAAACGTACAAGTGAATATTTATATAATGTACATATTTTTATATCATGCAAACAAATGTACTCTTTCCCTAATTTCTGTAAATTAACAACAACAAACATTTATCAATAATTATTTAACTGAAGTAACTTAACTGAAGTGTTTATCCTTGGAGAGTCAATCCTCTGAACAAACAAATATTTTTTCCGATGTCAACATTTCAACTTTTATTAATTTCGTATTCAAAAATTCTTGTTGGAGGACTCCGTGAAGAAACGATATCTTAAGGTGGAAACTGCCCTCTCTGCCCAACCCGGGATTTTACTGCATATTTCGCGAGGGCGACTACTGACTGTGCCGAAAGAGCAGCCATTAAGGGGTACTCCTTGGCTCGAGACTATGCGTCCGTGCGAGGAACGTCACGCTCCACAAATGGAATATCGCTTTATTCTGCCCATTATCTTGCCAACATGAAGTGCATATCGTCGCAAATATTCGTTGTGTAATCATACTTTCAAAAGCTGAACTACTCAACATAATTGTAACATAGGACCACTAACAATCGCATTTATTGCCTGTCTTGAAACACTTGTGTTGTTCCTCTCACTAAAGAGTTAATTTTTTTTTCTTCACTACAGAATATTAGGAGTGTTACGTTGACCCGTAAAAGTAATTTATTGTTTCATTGTTGGCTTTCGTGTGAGGTAGCTTGTAAACTCAAAATATTTATGTTCATTACAAACAAACGAAGTGAACAGACGCTACCGTGGGCAGAAATCAGGAGGTAATTCACCTCCAATTGAGATATAAAATCTGGACGACGACATTTTTATAGAGGTATATGTGGCATGTGATTACGGGACGTAATACATGTTCACTCGCTTGTCAAATCTTATCGCGGCATCATTTCGACCACAAATTAATTCGAGCGGACGAAGGGTTTTGTACCGGTACGCAAAGCAGCTTAGCGTCTCTCTTCCGCACTGTGAGGCTGAGGAGTAGCTGCCATTATGAGGTAATTATGGAGGATGGCTGGCTGCTGGGTCCGGGAGCAATGTGTAGGGCCTGAGGGCGGATGTGATCTGTATTCCTTGCAGAGACTGCAGCGATGCCGTCGGCGGAAGGCGGAAGCAACCTGTGAAACTGCCTTCCCATTTACACGAATCATTTCCTTTTTCAGTTTTTTTTTTTATAGTTTTTCCTGAATTTGTGATTGGGGTTAAGACGCAGCTATTGACAAAACAAAAATCCTTCATAATCCCTCCTGATCACATTCTCTTCAAAGTCAAAAAAATGTTTTATTGCTTTGGGAAGAGACTTATTTCCCTTCTGGAGTATCGATAGAAGTACTAGATTGGATAGCCCCATCATAAAGGAAATTGGTGCTCTTACGCTTCGTTTTTGTCTGAGCATCTGTCGTGTCTCCATCGACGAATCGCTCTGCTTTCCTCTTTTCCTTTGTCGTGTCCTTTGAAATCGTGCTGGTCTCGTAACTTGTCGTTGCAGGTGCGAGAGGCGTCTCATAAGCTTCTTACCGCCGCCGTTGTGCCCAGTCGTTTAGATTAAAACGACTCTTCCCGATAACGACTCCCCCACTCCGTACGTCTTGAGTCGAGCGTTACTCGAGTGCGAAGCGATAGCATCTCTCGACCACCTTTATCGATTCCTCCGGCAGCGTTTGCGACTCGCTTCTCCCTTCCGCCACCCCCGCTAACCCTTGTCACCGGCTTACTCTGGTTGGTGCGTGAGCCTTTACGGCGACATGGCTCACTTCGTCAACACTACGTTCTCATTGGTCGAATTTGCGATAAAGCCTAAAAAAATTTAAAGGCAGATATGAAGGAATGGATTCACTTACATTGTGGAAAACTTTCTTTTGCGGTTACTTCCTTTTAAATCGTTTCCTTTTTAAATTATTATTTTCTCTTTAGTATTTTAAATTATGCTCTAATTATTATTCAATATTCCGTCAATTATTTGCCACTGCATCGCATTCAATGTCATAGGTACTCCGATATTCACTTCGTATCGCATAAACATTACAACTACTAATTACCATTGTGGTACTCCTTAGTTTTGTCCTGTTGAGTTCATACATTAAAAACATATGAAGACCGTTAAATAAGATGTTTAAAAACAAATTGGAAAGGAAACTATTAAAGACAATGTTTTCCTTGTAAACGATACTACAAATGCCACATCAATTTTGGAGGTAAAATGTCAATTTCTTTAAAATTAAGTTTATCTTATTTGTAGACCAATCAATTTGACAGGTTAGCTAATCGTATGAAGTCTGTTAATATATTTTGTGACTGCCCTCACTATACTCTCACGTTTATGCCCACGTTCATTGTGTCTGAGAAGGACATCCCCGCCACCAGGAGCTGTGCGTGTCGACGAGTCTACGTTCTTCACTTTGCAGGAAGACCCCTCTCATTCCATCTTCCCCTAATTCCCCAGAAATAAGAACTCCAGTACATCAAAACAAGTAGACTTGGCTAGAGACTCCTGATATATTGCAATAATGGAAGCAGATCAAAACTTATTGAAGTTTCCCATTTCGAAGTAAAACCGTAAAAAGCATGTTGAACACAATAAATGTATATTTTCTTATGTATATGTACATGAATTTATTATTATTATTATTATTATTATTTTCGATCATTCCCTATTTAAGAGAGCGATTGAACTTGAGCATCTTCATGACGTCCTTGCACCATTCTTTCTTTCTTCCCAACATCTCTTCATGTGTTCACCGTGTTCTCTCTTCCTCTCCGCTGTCCATTCCTTTCCTCTTCTTCTTATAGCTATATTTTGTTCAAATTTATGTTTCTTTACAGTGTTCCTAAATTTTTCCCGATCATTGAAGTCATTTTCTGTAATGTGCATTTGTCTCAGGTCCTCTTCAGTTTCATTTAACCATTTTGATTTATTTTTGCTGGATTTTGTAATGTCAAATAATCTTTTTGTGATTCTGTTTTGGTCCATTATATGTATGTGTCCATGTATGGACACATACATGAATATTTTATATATATATATATATATATATATATATATATATATATATAATATAATGTTAAATCTTCCTCTGTCTTATGGTCCCTGATTGGAATTGATGAGATGGTTCCTTGCTTGCTTCCATAGAGTAAAAGTTTATTGTCGCTCACGTGGTCATACGTAGTTGGTAACTGCTTTTTATTAGCAAAAATTTTTTTTATGAATTTATTTATTCTTCTTCAATTATGATCAATTATTATTCTATTGAAAAATATAAATTGCTCTCTGTCAAATGATTCAACTACCTTACCTTTCGATTGATAATTGGATCTGGCTATAACTTATAAAGGCTTCGAAACTTTTTTTATACGTCTTCAAAATAAATATTTTTTATCCTTTGCTGATATCTGCAAAGTGTTTGCGTTTTCCTTTCAATTTGATTGTAACTTCTTGCGAACGAGAAGTTTGAATCACTACCATTTTGTTGCACCCTACGAGGTATTTGGAGATGGCAACAATTTTGGCTCTCCACTTAACCCCACCCCCAGAGAATTCACCAAGTGCGTAGTTGCGAGTTTCTTACTTCACAATGGGGTGGTGGCGCTTGTTGTTACTTAGTAGACAAGAGTCGTGCTGGTGGGTCACGAACATACCATTTTCTATGAGGTAAGATTCTGTTGGCTACTTGCGTTGGCTGAGTATGTGAGATCTACTTTACGGTTGTTTTTGCTGTCACTGTTCCTTTCTCAAACCATCCAGCGGGTTTCCTCGACCCTGAATGTGTTTTATTTTCTAAGGTGCATGTGGAATTTCTTGCAAGTTGTGCATGTTTATCGTACCTTTTTGCATGCAAGATCTTTCGGAGAATATGATTAGAAGAATCTAATTTTATACTCGTTACCCAATAGTGAGTGTCATCTTCAATATCATAGTAATATTTAAAGCTATTAAATTTACACTATGACACACTTTATGTAATTTAAAAACTTTTGTGAAACACATGTTGAATTCTCCGGAATGTATTTTATATCACGGATCATATATTTAACTTCTGATGGCATGGAATATTCTACAACAGTAGAAAACAACACTTAATAAAAATATTTTATTATAAAAAACCAAAATTGATTCAGAAATGATAAAAAAATATGTGAAATACCAACGATTTTGTAAGTTTGAAAAATTCTTGAAAGTTTATTTTATTTGTGGTTTCCAAAAATGAATCAATGGACAAGTTATCATCAATGACAGGTAAAAACATCCCAATTTTTTTAAGATCTCACACACGTCTTTGTACTGTAGGATATAAAAATTATCTTGGAAGTTAAAATTCGAAATTGTTTTGAAACATGAACCCCACTTTCTGCTACTTTAGAGAAGTTAACATGCGTGTGAAGTTTTAATTACGCGCTAATTAATAGTTGAAAATGTATGATTAAAATATTTGAAATAATTAAATCCAGTGATTGGCACACCACACCGTCGGCGACATATCAAACACCTCGCCATGCATGTCTGTCAAAGATGTCAACTGTCAAAGATAAAATAATCAAAATATGGTATGTATTCCTTTTATATTAAAATAAAAAGAAGAAAAATATTTTGAAAGAATAATTTGAATAATCACTTACGTTATTATGTTTACTGTGAACAATGGGCATGTTAATACTTGTCCATATGACAAATAATTTTCAATCAGTACCGGTTTTCGAGTCTTCATTGCGGTTTATAAAACAATTATATTCACCCGCCAAATTCTTTCTTTCAATTTTTGCCTATAGTAAAAAGTTTGCACAATAATGGTTTAAATTATTGGATGGCGCTAACAAACCACCCTTACCCCTCTCAAATCCCTCTACGTTTGTGTTTAGCATGCATTTCTGCATCCTGCTTCTTCCTCTCTTGACGCACCGTCTGCTTCTCTCTCACTCATCTCCTCTGATATCTTCTCTTTCTCTCTGTGTTGTTACAGTGGGCTTCCGTGGCTTCATGGTTTTTCCGTCCCGAAACTTCACCACTCACCTGCACCAGTAGTAGCAACACCAACATTACTTCAACTAGTGGTAGTACGAGGAGTACCAACACTAGCAGTAGGCACCCCGCTGACTCTGGCATCAGTGAACGAAACTTCAGCCTTGCGCCCACAATTTGCACGGTAAATGTTGCCTACTAGCACATAACTGTAATTAGCATGTGAAGACAGCTGTACCCCGCATCATGGCTACCATTTATTGCTTTTTATCACTCCGGGTTTTCCCCCCTATATGTTTGCTTGTTTTATGGCGTTTTCGCTCCTTATTTCTTCATCAGGTGTCTTGAGTGGTCACGGGTGAAATGTTTCCTTTTCTAATAAGAATATTTTGTGAATACAGATAGGTAAGCAACTTATTTGCTTCCATATTCACTGCATTAAATAGTATGTTCAAAACCTAAAATTAACTTATTTATAGTCGTAAACAGCAATATGCCGTGATGAACTTTTCCTACCAGAGGTGGATTTTTAGATTCAATGTTTATTATGTTATTCATGTGTGTACTCATACCTTCAGTAACGAAAATTATTATTCTGGGAAATCACATTCTTTGCACACAGTTGTTCTACAGTCTTCTCACTTTTTTTAGTGTTCACGAATAAGCGAATAATATGATTTCTTTATTTGGAACTGTTTCTTTAAATGGTATTCGTTTTGCCATTGAAACGGTTATTTTTCTCTTACCCTGTTTAGAGTTGTATTAATTTTTTCGACACTTAATGATCATAAAATGACACCTAAGAAAGAAGTGCAGAAATGATTGAATTATCTTGAATCCTGAACTGTCATACGATGAATTGTGACACTGAAATACATATTGTATAAAACAACTCTGTTGGTTCCAAACTTTATTGATTTGGAAACTCAATCCGCTGCTGTGAAGATTTTTTAAAAAATAATTGGATATGCAGGAAGAGTCGAGTGGCAATATTATCTCACACAGATTAACCTCTCGTGGGACATATGACATTCGGTATACACGCCAATGTGATGGATTAGTTTTCAGGAAAACACGTGTCAGAATTTAATATAATTTTAGAAAGCATGGAAACATCAAATAAGTTATTTTCAAAATATAGCGTGCTCTCAGAGATAGATGTAACCACGTGGCTACCAAAAAATTCTTGGTATTTAAATAAATAAATTTATTGTCAAAAAAGCAGTACAGCTGCGTATGACCACGTTGAGGACAATAAACTAATTTACTCTCCGTAAGCAAGCAAGGGACCATCCCATCAATTCTGATCAAGGGCCCTAAGGCAGAGGCGGATTCAAAAATTTCAGCAAAACTTCCTAGAAAAGATAAAATGTTAGCTGCGAGTTATAGTACTAATAGAATGTCAATATGTTTCTAATTTAACACAAAAAATTTATTTTACGTGTACAAATTATTATCGAACTATCGATTATTCTGAGTGTAGTGTTTAAAAATCAAAAGAATTGAAATAACACTAAATTCATGATTTATTATTACAATAAACATGCCCCTGGACAAAGCCTAGAGAACCTGTACAAGAAATCCGCCTCTACCCTAAGGAAAACCAGAGCAAAACCCGGGCCAGGATGGGGCTACAGAATTAATGTACACAACTGTGCCAAAGTTGAGTACAAATAAAACTAAATTAATGTGAGCCATAAGACAACATAATCATGCAAGAAAATTAATTTGATAATTAATTAAGGACATCGAAGGAAAACTAGAAATGATTTTGGAAGAACATTTGATAAGATTTTGAATGTGCGAATCAATAACAATTGCAATATTTATATGTTCAGATAACTAACTTGTTACATTTGTTCGAGTGAAAGTATTGATTTCATTAATTGTCCCTTTTTAGACCATCTTATTATTTCAGATTTTTTACCATATTAAAAAGTGTTTGATCGTTAAGTTGAATCAATGAAATATAATATTAAATAAGTAATAAGAAGGTATGGTTTTATAAATTTCAAGTTATCTCTTTACTTCCTCAAATCATGATGATTTTGGGGCAGAGTATGCACTATAATATTTTTTCATGTCAATTTTTCTATCTCGTTAACCTAACCTCGTTTATTTCTAAGGAGGATGTTGCAAGGAATATCATATGCATGTTTTCGTCATATGCAATTTTTCAGTATTTCATTCGTTTTGTCTCTCCCTCATAATAATAATAATAAATATTATTATTATTATTATTACTAAGTTATAATAATTTCGGGGGAAATCTATTCGCTATATATTGTTTGCAGCAAGCTCAACACTCCTGTACGTGTAGCAGTAAAATTAATTGTATTTTCAAGTACACAAAAGAATTGGCGTGTTTACCAATAGAACCCAAAATTCTCGTAGCAAATGGAAGTTAAGACGAATGGTTCGCATACCTTCTCCGCGTGTTGGTGCTGCAAACCCAGTAGAGGCGTATGGGAAGGGTCTGGTCCGTCAACGCTTTGGTGGTGACGCTCCCAACTCGCGCTCTAATTTACGGCGTCGCGAGGTGCACACCACAGCCGTTACCGCCTCCGAAGTAATCTGTGCACCACCCACCTACCTCCACAGCCCGTCACTTTTGTCCACCGTGGGACCTCTCTCTCTCGCTCATTTTTTCAGAGCCAGGGCCAGGTAGCGTGGTGGCGGCGGAGGGTGCATTTGAATATAGATTGAAGAATGTTTACGGCCGCTGAGGTTTCCCCCGCTGAGTGGAAAGCCGGGAACCAATCAAGCTGCGCCGAACAGAGCGGGCGTTTGTTTCTTGAGCAGTCACAATAATTACAGGGACGAGCTGCCGCCGCGCGCCGTCCGCCCACAGGCCTCAGCAGCCCAGCATATGGTGACCGCCACTTCCCCGGAACGACTGCCCGTCCATCCGTTTGCCAGCAAGCTCAACGCCAACGAGGGATGACCAAAAAGAGAATGCGTTTTTTGTAGGGGAGGATATTTATTTTGAGTATGGTATATTGCTATTTCGATTGATACGCTGAGAATACCGATGTGGATGAGAGAGGAAAGGATTTCTCCGAACATGTGGATGTGACATTCCAACCACTGGATGTGACATCCCTAATATTTAGTATCCAAACTATGAGATTGGGATTTTGTATTCAAAGCTTTAAAGAAATCTTTTCCTTCCTCTAAATTTGAATATTATATCCAAGTCTAGGGCAATCACATCCATAGCGTTTCCTCGATGTACAAATCAATATATCACAATCAAGATCAAGAACCCATTCAAAAGAGTTTGACTCTAACTTGATATCTGGAGTTTTAGGAAACTCGAAGAAACGCCAGTTCGTTTGCTACTGCTATCCAGCTCTGCATCGAAAAGCCTCATCATACTGACTTTGAACTTACAACCCTCCTGAACCAACCACTAATTCCGTTGCAGTCGTTGGATGAAGCTACCTTCCATGTGCATAAATTGATTCCTTGAATTAATGATTCCATATTTTATTACAATGATATTATCTTTAGATAACCATCGGAAATTTCCCCCCAAAGATTCACTTCTTTCACAAATTTTCACTTCTTTGTAGAAAGAAATATTAGTTATTAAGATGACTTGGTTGTTTAATTTTTAATTTACATTTAAAGTAAATAAATTTTTTTTTGGAATCGGAAGAAGAGAAGTAAAATTAGTTTAGGTGTCAGTTTTTGTTGGAATCTAAATGAGAATTTTTTCACGTACTGCGCAAGTTTATCATTATGTACCCCATCCTTCCTGCTTTCATCATCCTCAGTCAACTAGGAAAGGTATAGCAAACTTATCTCGTTATACTTTCGACTAATGAGGTAGAACATTTAGAGATACGTGGGTGTAGTGCATCGACGTGACAATTTAATGATCTACTAAAGGACTAAAGGACACATGAATGAGCTTATAAATGCGGATGAAAGTTATTCCTTCAGTTACGATGCACGTGTGAATGTATGTGAATTTCATACACTACTAAGAATAATTTATTACCACTGTTGTATCAAAGTCCAGTATACGTATCTCAAAAAGACGAATAGGAATTACCTAACTTGACGAATTCAAATGAAAAGTAATGGTCTATAATTTGCGGTATTCCCGTTATATTTTTCTCAATAATTCCTTTTTTCTTTATTCTCAGTAATTTATTCTTTTCATTCATGCTAAATATCGAAGCATTTAGGCCTCGCAAAGATTTCTTCTTTAACCCTTCCTTCTTCTTCTTTTGACCCTACTTCTAACCCGATTTCAGAGCGCGTGCGGTGCTTGGGCCAACTTGGGGAAGGACCCACTGCGGCCATGTAATTCGTTAAACGTCTTCAAAGTACCCCATTATACTAATTTAAACCAGTCAGGTTTTAAACACGCAATAACTGTTACCGAATCTATCTTCTATTTTCTCCCAAATAAATTTGTCTCCAAAACCGTTTAAAAAACCCACGTTCCTGTGAAGCACCATTTAAGTGAATATCAACATAACTTGAAAGATAATAAAAAAGAGAAACAAGATCCTGAATTCGTTTTAGTATTTTTCCCTTGATACTCTCGAAGAAGATGACGGCACCGAATGTCACTTCAAGAACAGGATTTCAGATCGAGTTCCTCGCGGGTATAAACATCTCCTCCACATCGCATCTGCAAGGCTAATGTGAAGGCGGGGATCCGAGTGGAAAAGGGTTTGCGTGGAGGCGGGGGTCGGTTTGGGCCAGTGTGCGGGGGGCCTCCGGACCCGAAATTACGCGCCTCCCCCAGCGCCTCCCCAGCGTAAAACAAATTGCGGCGAAGGGACGAAACGTTTCTGAGAGGTGACAAAAACTGAACCGCAGAGCTATTTACATCTGTTAATTGAGTCTGCGGACTTGCAGACGCTGCTCGTGAGGGCGCGCAGTGGAGGTATCGTCGCGATGAGGGCTTCTGCGTCGTCCACTCAGCGGCGGTGGCGGTGACGGCGGTGATGGCGTCGAAGGCGGCGCCGCCACGCCGCGCCTGCATGTGTTGGAGGGCCGCCTTTACGGCGCGACTTGTTTAAACACATTCCTCCTACAACGCGGAGCTTTTAAAGCTTGAACTACTAACAAGCTTTTTGTGGGCGCGAAAGGGTCGTTGGTCGCGACCGCGAGGTTGGCGCCGCAGGCCGCGACTTCACCCCATCCTCAGTCATTTCATTGTGACGTGCCTCCGCGTATTCTCACCTCTGCGGAAGCACGTTTGTGTGGTAGTGGTTGCTTTGGTTGAGTAGTGGATACGGAACTATCCAAAATATTGATCATGGGGAGCAGTGTAGGAATGTCGATTGTGGCACATTAGGACTAACCCGAGTAGAACACATGTAAAGTTAAAGGGGCGGGGGATAAAAGTAAAGAGTATCATTTCAAAACCTTAATCTTGCTCAAGGTATGTCAGGCGCTAATTTTGTAGCCGTGTCTATGAATTTGCCTATGTCAAAATAACACGAAATTCAAAAGCCCTGAAATCAGGAATAGCTAATGACAAATTTTACGTGCTGTATTGGAATATAATTTTTATTCTCATAGGTTTGTTACAAAATTTCGAGAAAATTCTTAATTCCTTGAAGATGATTCATACTTCAGAATTAAAAACTGTTTCCAAAAGGATTTTGTGAATAATAATCAATTTGTTTGGAGAAGAATCCATATTGTTAAACAAAGCGTTATATTCTCTATAGTGATGTCTGATTTAGTGCTTGTCGACCAATTCTTTAAAAAACTTTCCTAATAGCAAATATGATTTTATGGAATCTCTATTAATTTCGAAGAATGTATAATTTCGACATTTTTTTAGAGAAAAGTTCACTTGTTCCTGATCATCTCTAATGAAACCTTTATGTGATAAGGTCTCTTTACATAAATTACTAACTTTGAATTTAAGTTAGTGAAAGATAATGAAATATGTTGCCAAAGAAACCGATTACATTCATCCCATTGTAGCAGAGCAGTAGCCTTTTTGTATTAATATTTCTTATTATTTTGACTTTCCAATACATTTTGTTTTTAGTTTATTGTTTTGGTATCTACAAAAATATCAAGTTTGCTCTTTGCAGCGCAGAAAATTAAAAAAAATATTTTTTTGTTGCAAAGAGAGTCCACCGACGTATTGAGTCATACATATTTTTAGTGTTAAAAATTACTTTAAGTTCTTTTAGTTAATTTCTAAACATATTAGATGATAAATATTTTTTTCGAAAACATGCGAAGTATGTGAAACTAGGAAGCTGTTTTTCATCAGACTAAGAAATGCTGTTCACCCGGGAAAACATCAGGTGAGCGGAAGAGAATAAGAGGAAGAAAAACACTTTCAGTAATAGCTTCTAAATAGAAACAGATATAAAAGAGATGCAGGATCAGTCCTCGTTTCATGTTATCCGGTCAGGAAGGGGTCTGTGAAATAGCATCGTTTTAATGAGGTGGCGACAGGCTGTTTGAAAGGCTACCAAAGAGTGGGATTCTCAGAACACACCCGCGGGAGCGTTCGTACTTCCATTTCTCAAAAGAAATAAAATCGTTTTGAGAGCTCTTCATGATTTACGTCGCTATATGTCAAAAATATTCTACAATAAACATGAATTTGTTTAAAAACAGAAGCGTTATCAATAAAACTAAATCATATCTGTCGACCAGAATGTTTTTAAGTACCTTATGATAAATATAGCACAACCGTAAAAAATTAAGATGCATGTTACAGAAATAGCTGTAAAAAGGAATGATAAATAATTTACTATGTAACGACGATTTTCTGACAAATCTGAAACAGAATTGACGTTTTCTTTAATTCTTGATGATATTTATATAGCAACGTAAATTTTGTATTTCGAACTGTAATTATGTTTGTCGATCGTTTCAATTATGTTTTCATAGCATCATCAGTCATCAAAGTATAACGTTAATTTTTAGGAAGGAAGTATGATCACTCGCATGTAGTAATGACATCACACATTAGTAATAGTATTATATTTCTTGAAAATATTTGAAGTATCATTATACCTTTTCAAACAAAGAGTTAGTTGTGCACATGTTTCTTCCGTGTATCCTACACGTGGAGACGATATGCAGGAGTCCCGGGTTCGATTCCGATTCGTCGCCATTTCCACCTAACTGAATGTTATCAAAGAAGTAGTTGCTCTGGGAAATCAATTCCCCATTAAATTTGAAGTATTTTTTTCTACAGAAATTGTTAAAAAGTGGTGGAACTAAAGAAAACCAATTTAGTGCTTCCACCAGATAGTCTGCACATGCCTATGTTGATGAGGTACATCTTATTCTATATAATACTTTATTAGGAAATTGTCTTTTAATTGAAAAAAAAAACAACTAATTTATATTTCTTTCTCGTAATATTTTTATAACTTATCGTTCCGGATTCCGATACAGGTATCCCGATTTGACACGCCGTGCTGTCTAGTCTAAAGACTGACGTAGAATATAAACATTCGAAATCTCGCGAAAACCAGATTGAATTCCGAATGTCATTCATTAGTCAAAATATTTTTTATGAAGTAAATGGAAAAGTAGAAAATCAACGGTTTATATTTTTGTTCAAAATGTAATACTGTATTAATTCAAGTTTCCTCGTTTTCCTCCTAATCCAGTTTTCTCTTTGTGTGTTCATGTCCTAGGATCAAGTATTCGAATTTTTTTTGCAGTGATCTCCGTTTGCACAAGGGTCTTTCTATTAAGGGGGAGGAGTCGGGGGGAGTAGGAAGGTTAGAGGTGGAGGAAACGCGTACATCTGCCGCCCTCCACAGTCTATTGTTCAAGCTCCCTTCTTAAGCTCTCTCAGGCGGTGACTGGCATATGTGCATCAATTTTGGAAATATAAAACAATACTTCCTCTCTTTCTGTCCCAGACAGCATGAAATTTATTGCATTTCTTACATTATATTCATGCATTCCTTTAGAGTGTAAAAAATATGACTTCTTTTTTACCACGGATAAAAGTTTAAAAATTGATGAAATCTTACTTTGACAAAAATATTGCTTTGAAAAAAAAGTGAACTTAACTAGTTGAGAGTAGAGTTCGACTTGACAACACGATATTTTACCTTTTTATGAAATAATAGTTTATTTAAAGTTATAATGATTAATGTTAATAAGTGTTCCTAAAATGTTAATAATAATGATTAATTATATGATAAGGTTGGTTATTTGTTGTCCCATAATGACGGTCAATTTCTGCGAACTTCTTTTGAGACCCCGTGTTTTAGAAACGCTGAAGCCTGCCGTTACGTATAAGCTGCTTTTGCAACTCTTCCGGTGCCATTCCTTTCGCGTCAGTGATATTTACTGTGGGTTTCTCTGCTTCGGCAACTAGACCATATCTCTTGCGAGCAAGCCTTTCCGATCTTAATTGTGTCCATTTCCGCCGAGATGCGGCGCTCGTGACCGGAACGTGTAATTGGCTGGCTGCTCGCTTCTCCGCCTCCTCCACGAAAAGGTGGAGAAGAGCGAGTTTTCGGGGCATTCTCTTTCCCTTTTACACACTGCATGCGAAGGAGGAGGTACAATGAGCTCATAGAGCCGTTGATGTGTACAACTCAACAAGAGTGGCCTAAGGATGTAAAGAAATTATGATTTTTTACGTCATATGCAACGTGTCTTTCGTTCACGATGAGGTGGAGAAATTAGAGTTCCTCTCACTACCTCAGAAAGTTTAAAAACATGCATGGAAGAGCATGGGTCCACCTGAAGTAAGAGAATGATATTATTTCGTTGTTGCTCTTATGGTATTTGAGCGTCACCAATGTTGTGTAAGAACGAGTTGAACTTTTTCAACACAACACCAGTTTCCTTACTATAAGACGTTCCAGAATATATGTTTGAATTGTCATTCATATAATTTGCACCTTCCACATTGCGAAATGAGAGAAGCGACTGAATAAAAATACCTTGAATGCTCTAAAATAGTTCTATACATTAACAGAATCTAACTATTTGAAACGTATTTGCAACGTTTTTTAAAAAGTATGCATCAATCAACTAAACGGAAAATATTGAATTAATCAAATAGTTTGAAAGACAACATGGAGCTCTTTAAATATACATTTCTTGAGAACTCTAACTATAGGCACGAAGGTTAATGATACTGTCTATTTCATAAAAATCATTTTCCTGAAGAAGCACACAATTTTTTTATTTAATTTTATTTGTAAAGAATTATATTAAATCTAATTCCAAGTGTTCTCAAGAAAACCGCAAGTCTAGCAGCTTTTTCTAATCTTCTAAACCATTAAAACCAGTGAGCGGAGCGTAAATATGAAATAAAAAGATAAGCAGGAGCTACGTTCAATTAGGAGTAGGAAAGAAGAGCACATACGTTAGTTTCTATTTGATGACAAGAGGATATAAAGTGAGAAGTGAAGTTCCAGTTTTGTTCCTTAAAATTACTTCTTAGGAATGTAAAAAATATACAAGTTAACTACACTGCTTCACAGCTGACGGTTGTAAGAAATGAAACGAAATTATCAAACAATTACTGTTAAAATTTTTAGGCGTGATTCACCACATTGTGAAGAGGTCCCGAAGACGATTGAAAACGCATTTTCGAGAATCTAGACGTATTTTCATGACAGGTTCGTTGAAAAATTATTGCTTTTAAAGTCAAATAATCTATCGTGATGATGTAAGTATAAAGAAGTAATTTTACATGTGGTATTATTAAAATTGGATTCTAAACATAAAAAACAGATATTCGAATATTCATAGATTTTTCGATATTATAAGTTGGATTCTTAAAATGTTCGTTTCGTGTTCAGTTTTTAGCATTGTTTAAAAATAACTTCCGGGATTGAGAAAATCAACAAGAAATAGAAAATCCCAATTTTATGCTTGAGAAGATTTATAAATTCGGATATCATTCCAATGCAATGAATGATAAAAAGGCAACCACTTCAGAATATAGTGGGGCAACATATTGTCTAGTATTTCAAGACGTCGACTGCTATGATAAAGAGGTGATGATTATTCTATTGCAGCTATAACTGGAGGTATTTTGTTTCGGACCCTTTTATCACCCTCTTGTGGGCGAGCCGTGAACTCCCTCATGGAAATGAGGAATGAATATCTTGATATCGATTATGCGGACTCATCGACATCTGATTCACTTTCCTAGTGATATACAACTGCAAGAAAATTATTTGAATCGAATATCCACGATGAATTGTTAAAAGTATTAATTGAACCTTTAAGCTCGTAATCAGAGTCACATTGTCTATTTACATCGTTGAAGACATAATATTTTCAATATGAGTGAAATCTCAAATTCGACTTGTGTTTTCTTTGCGGAAAATACATTTGTATTCGTTCTGAAAAAAAAAAAGAGCGTGCATGTCCTTCAGAAGAAACGCGATTGGTTTAAAACTTGAGGTATAATTTTTTAAGATAAAATCAGCAAACACGAGACGAGAGTAATCTCAGTTTTCTAGCCGCGTTTACAAATGTAAGTAATGGGGCTCTGACGACATTCTCCAGTGGCGTTCTGCCCCCGTCGCGGCGTCTTAGTCCATGGACGCCGCTCTGGAGGCGGTCTGCGCGCGCCCGCACAGGCCAAATTTCAAAATAAACACCGTTCCAAAGTTAGCGAGACTTACAGAAGAGATTTTTCCTTCTTTTTATCTACTTCACGGAAATCTCCTCTCCACTGAGTTTTCTGTCTGGACCACCTCTTGACGAATCTTGTAGTGTGACCCGCAACATGCCTCTATGCGCAGAATCGTGACAATACTCCCAAGGAAATCTTAATGTTCTTTTTGTTTTTTTCATCTCAAGTCATAGAGTCGTTATTTAATCACACTAAACATTATATTGTATCGATCTAAAACATGCTCAGTCATGCAATGAAATACATGGAACGCACCCTTCCTTGACTCGTGTGCGCTTGAGCCTCAATAAATGGAGCAGAATTAGTCATTATAAATATCGTTCACTAAGAGAACAATTTTGGATGTGAGATCCAAACATAGGGTAAGGAAAGGATTTCTCCAAACCTTTAGATATGACATTTCAAACTTTGAGTGCGTTATTCCAACTCTTGAATGTGACATTCCAACCTTATAATATCCGAACGAAAAGATTAAGGTGTATATTTAAAGGTTTGGAGACATTCTTCTCTTCCTTTTAATTTGGATGAAATTTCGAATCCTAGGGAACTTACATCAGTGTTTTATCAGTGTGATAATAGAATAATGGATTAAATCAGAAACAACCACTCAGGATTCGATCCTCGCATCTTCGGTTGAATGGCTGACGTCCATTCCAAGGAAACCATGGTATTTTACCATACTCCTTCGTGAATAAAGAACACAATGTTCCGAAGGCTCGTACACATTCCGGTGACAAAGACTCCTTTCTCTGGTGGCTGCGTTGCGACGCCATGCAGCCAATTAACACGGCCAATGAAGCTTCATGGCGACTGCGGAAGGACAGCTTCCAGCAAAGGAGAGGAGCTAATGACTACCTAGCGACCATCCCCAACAGCAACAACGACGGAGAGACTTCGGGAAGAGAAATTTTCTTTACAGTATCGCTCTCGGGATTTGGTTTTGGGTATGGAGGTCATGAATTGAATTAGGTTACATCGATGTGTACATATAAAATAGATTTATAGTTTATTTGCTGTAGGACTGTCAATGTAAAAAATTATAACCTTGCTGAGGGAGAATCCTCTCCTATTCATCCAAACTATTGGAGCGCCACTGTTACTGTTCCTGTGGTACAGTATTATGCACTTCAACTACATATCTTTTTCATGATCAAGGTAAACGGATCATTGAACAAAATGAAATCGTCTGTGATTTTCATCATATTTTCAACGTATAAATTTGGAAATCATAATGTATAAGATTTATATTTTTTACGTTTTGTCCTATCAGTGAATAAATAGTAACATAAAATGTGGAATATATTTTCATATTAGTTATCTGAAAGGAGGAATGGATATTTTTTATCCTTTTTCTTGACATAAATCTAAAAGCACACAGTCTTGGAAATAATTAACAATATGTTTACAAGAAAATTTATCGTAACTTCTGTAACCAGTTATGCCTGAATATTTTCGTTTTACCTCTTAATTTTTAATATTAACGTGGTAATGAGGTATATATGGATAAGGTATGAAAATGGTATTATCATTTACTTAAATCTTTCTTTCTTCACAAAATAAAAATTTTAAAGTGAAACGAAAATTTTGAACAAAAATTATATGCTAATGAAAATTATTAGCTACATTTCTTCTTACGTGCGTTGTAGAATTTATATTTCCGGTTTGGACCGTGATAAAGCAGACAAACAAATTAAAGACAATAATTCAAACACTGCCAAGCTATGTGTCACATTTTTAGACAATCATTTATTCACTGCTTTACGTTATCACTTCACATTCACTTGAATATTTAAAAAAATTAAAAAAGTTTAAAGAAGTAAGCAAGTCATTCATTACTATTACTTTTACTACTACTAAAAGAGTAATAGTAATGAATGACTTGCTTACTTCTTTAAACTTTTTTAATTTTTTTAAATATTCAAGTGAAGGTGAAGTGATAACGTAAAGCAGTGAATAAATGATTGTCTAAAAAAGTGACACATAGCTTGGCAGTGTTTGAATGTAAACTCCTATAATAGGCAATCAGAGAAACCTCAAGTAGATATTAAGACAATAATGTTTTAATTACACTTACATCACTTGTAAGACTGAACACTACTCCGTGTAATATATATTTTCTTTATTTTTCACAACCTTCTAACCAGTGGAATTCTCATTGTATGAAGGAGAGCATTTTCTCTCATTTCTTTTATTTTTACAGTTTAGTCCAGTACACCTGAAAATGATTCAAACGTAGAACTGAAACGTTGTGTTCAATGTTGCAAGTAGTGAGAGTACTAAAAACATTTTTGTCCAAAAATTGTGTCGTCATAATGTGTGCTTTACCATGGTCAAAACTGGAAAAATAAATTATTAGCTATTGTTGTTACGGAGTTGTTCTTACCACGATTAGAACCCCTGGTAGAAAATGAAGAGAGAGGAGGTGCATGACGTAGGTGTATACGAGCGAGGCGGAGGAGGGGGCAGTGACACGGACGACTCTGGAGGTAGCGCTGGTGGCGGTTGGCGCCGTCCGTGGCGTCGGCCGCTCTTCGGCGCCGCGCTTCTGATGAAGCGTCGCTTTGTACTCTGGAGCGCCTCGCCATTAACGCTCCGCAGTGCCGGAGACGGACGTGTGCGCACGTGTGTGCCACGAGATGCTTACGGCAGCCGCCGCCGCCGTTGGCGCACTGTGCGGGATTTTCGCAATACTGTCAATCACGTACGGACTTGTTTCTCGGAAACTATGTTAAGTGTTTTTCTCTGAAAAAAAGAAAAGAAAAGAAAAACAAACTGTTCACTTACAGGGAATGGAGATAGAAAGGTGGTTTTGTACGCGAGACATTCTTTATCTGTGACAAACATGGAAACTGCGTCTCAATAATTCCTTCCCTTAATAAGGAGTCGAAGTTATAAAGAGTCTAGTGAAATGTCGTATAAATGATCCAATTATTTTTCAATGGAATGAGTAATGCTATTGTCTCTGAATGCAAAGAACCTCACTGCCAATAGGCTAGAGAGTGAAATATGATTTTCAAATGATGCTGTTTTGAGACGTACACTAGAGAGAAGAGAAACTAAAAAAACAGGAGAGAAGGGATGAAGAATGAAATAGATGTGATATGATAAAGAAAATTGTAACATGGGGCAAGATAAAATTATCCAACTGTCCAATCATGGCACAAAATTAAAACATTATACATTTTTTGGAAGTTTGTTGTTAGACTGTCTCCTAAGTGGTAGGCACGTATCGTAAGAATTGACGTATCTAAAGTCAAACGAATTAACATCGGGATTTATTTTTTATTAAAAAACTGTGTGTTACGAAAAAACTTTAATATTACTGACAAACAGTGACATTTCTTCATGATTTTGTGGAGCCTGACTTCTCCTGTACACCTCGAGAGTACTGATGGAACCTATTGTTCGTTTCCCTTAACAGTCCCGAATGTTTACTTTTTCTTGGAGGCCTCTATTTACTCAGCGAGTGGTCAGGACTATAAATAATTAGAAACCTCGCCTCTGAAGCGAGCTTTGTTTCTTGCACCGCCCTTCCAAGCATCTCTCGCCTTCGGAAGATTTCTCATTGTTCACGAAACAGCGTGATGAATTCTTCAAAGAAATGAATAATTATTATAAAATGTTCGACATTCTTTTGTTTGTATATTTGTAAGATACTTTACGAGAACACCAAAATCTTTGCTCCATCCCATATTTAATACGAAACTATTGTAAAAGTTTGCTATTCCAACGTGAGAGGTTGAGAGAGATTTCCCTTAGAAGAATACGAAGTACGTTTCCAAAAGAGAAAACTGCGTATTGTGGTCCAGTGAGGGAAAACCAAAGGAATGATATACGAGTATATTTTTCGATCTCTATAGTAACACGTTTTTGTATAAAGGAATACTTTATAAAATACTAGCACTACTACACGATATTGCCCGGAATTAGAAAAGAAACTTCAAACAATCATTATTGGACATTAAAAGTTTTAAAACAATAAACAAATAAAAATATTCACATTTAAGAAATAAAACCAAATATTTTTTTTTGCATTATTAAACAAACGTACACAAAAATTACATCAACATTCAAAGAAAATTAGTACTCAGAATTGATATATTTCACCCTACAGAGGGTATTGGAACACATGTCAACAGGTCAGGAAGAGTATATAATCTGGAATATAAAATATAATTTACCCGGTGTTGCCAGGGCTTGTTAATTCTAAATTCATGTTAGTTTCCACACTTCTCTACTTTCATGATATTAAATTTTCATTTTTGTTAATTTCAAAAATAAAATACCCCTATGAAAACCAACACAAATACATACAGCTTTCAGTATTGTATACTGATAAGTACGTAATTACGAATTATTTAAAAATACATAGAGAATTAACACACACATTACAAGGAATTAAACAAAGCTCATAGTTAAGACTTCTAAATTCTTTGGTTTCATTTTACTTTTATGTTATGTATGACATTCCAAATAATTCACTTTTATTGGAATAGATATGTATATTGGTATGTTGAAAATACCTCATTCATGAAACTCGATGAGTCAAAACCTGTCATTAAAATTTTTCAATTAATTTTTAGTTTGTAGAAATAATGAGACAATGAAATGTAATACTAAAACAGTAATAATACTTAACCAAAAAGGCAACGCAACTATCCTTCGTACCAGTTACTAACCAGGAGAATAACACTTAAGTTAATCCAACCTTTCGTTACCTTCATAAATTATTTGTAAATAATGAATTTCTGTCTAAATTCCTCATTTATATATTATTTCAATAATTGGAGAAAATTTGCAGTCGTGCGTAATTTTTTTGCGAAAAATAAATAAAGCACAATTTGTTACGAGATGGTCTTGCAAAACACGCTCTGGATTTCTTTCCTATGTTTGCTATGGTCGTCTGCTGGGTAGCCATCATTCCTGTGTCTTAGCAGGGAGGGCGGCGGCAAGGGCACAAACGCGGGCCTTCGCAGGTGGTCTGCGAGCTCGTAAAATCGTCAGCGCAGGGAAGAGATATGAACCCTGCTTCCCGGCGCGAAACTCCGCAATTTCCATATTTATGCTTGTTCTCGACGTGCGTAAAAGCGACAGGAAAAAAGACAATATGTAAGGGGACTGCATAAATTATCAGCGTCGGAGATTGTTTTAATGAGACGTGGCAGTATTAAGGCCATATCGTCTGTGTGTAAATGCTGTGGCTCACTTGTCTTACGCACAGAGAAATGGACACTGGAATCGGTGAGGAATTTCAGCGACACTCCATCCCATGAACTCAGTAACTTAATTCAAACCAATGAAAAACTTGTATTTTCAAATAGCATATTCTTTATTTGTTTATTATTTCTATTGAATTCAGTAAAATCCCTCAATTTATTTAGGTTTTGTATATCTCACGTACACACAATTCCGATGTCATAAATGCTAACCAATGCTTAATAATAAAGTTTAATTGTGCTTAATTCTGTATGTACGTTTGAGATACACTTAATGTAGATAAGAAAAACTACATGTGTGTACGTATTCTTAGCATTTTCCTCAGACCTAATAACGTCAGCGGCTTGAAAAACATTTATTAAATGTTAATCGTCAACGTTGTTGAAATTTGTTAAAAGTTATAAAAAGAAGTGTGTCCCCTAAAGTTAGAATTATAGGTCCATTCCTTCAAACATTTCTCGAAATACTGAAATTGAAAACTTTTTATCATGAGTCATGTTAAAATTTCAATGTTAGAGTGAATGAATCGGATAATGGTGGACTTATCTCGTTGTGTAAGTGGACTCATGTTTATGGAAATCTAATGACACGGTCTTTCGATGTCGGAGCGACGTGCTATTGTCGCAACTGGTGGTTTTGGGATTTGACTTTGCCGGATTACAATGACAATTCTTGTAGAGGATATTTCATAAGTTAACTAAGCAAACAATCATATTTACATTACCCTCAAAAGGCAAATCTCATGACAAGCCAAATACCTTGTTGGGAGGGAAACCCCATTACCTACAAGAATTTTCTTCCTGACAAAATCGAGCGTATAAAGGAGAAGATGAAAAGTTTAAGAGTTGTTCTTGAGGAGTCTCTTTTGGTTTCGTAATTTTATTAGAAACAATGTTTACTTACAAGGGGCCGTTTCTTCAGTCGTTAATGTTCCTCGTACTTAAGTTGTTGGGTGTTTCAATATTGCTTTCAAAAAGTTAGGAACTGGTTTCAGTTTTTAACTCAGCTATTCCTGTCTGCATTCGTTCAAACTGAGACAAGTCTCAGGACGCTTGATAACAACACGGTGCTTGGAAACTACTTTTGATTACTTCTTTCAGAACTCCAAAATCTTTAATTTTAGCGCGTCATCCATCGTTCAACGCCAAGCTAAGAGAGAGAGATCAAAATATTTTCAGGAAAGTTTCCCTTGTAAATTTTTCGTCGGTGGCTTGAAGCTAGGTGGTACGAATCGGGAATGGCGGGAAGGGAGGGTGCTTGGGCGGGGACCTTGTGGGACGCCTGATGGAACGGGACGGGGCGGACCAGGCTCTCACCTCCGGAGACCTCGCGCCTTGCGCAATTATGAGTCCGGAGACAGCCCGTGTACGGGGGGATTCATTGCAGCGGGCGGGCGTGAGAATGGGAGAGGTGAAGTAGGGCGGGGACGGTGACCAATTTCCGAAGCGCTGGTGCTGCGCTGTCGAGGCGCGACGGTCGACCGTCACGCGATACGCGGGTCGACTTAGCTGAGGGCCTGCGAGACAACTGGGAGTGAAGTGTTGGCAGAGAAAAACTCCAATGATTACCTCTTGTTCCATACTGCACAAAATGGGAAAGGGTAGTGTGTCTTTCGGGCTTCAAACCGCTTTAAAATTGATCAGATCATATATTAATTCCTGTTTCTCTTCTTTTTGTTGCTGCTGAACACTTACCAATAATTAAGTTATTTTTTTATGTTTCGGTTATTCAATTCACATTACTCTATTTTTCGTCTTTCAATTCCTTATTACATCACTAAATCGTACATTTAATGAAGTGAGGTATAAGTTACATTAGACCAAACTTAATAGATCTCTTAATAACTTAACTATAACACATGATTACTTCGTAAAATAATTTGATCTGCTTAATTAATCGGTGCTCTATAGTATGAACGTGAAGTTGATATGTTCATCCTTAACAATTACTTTCAGGAATTTATTGAAATGCGGTTTTAAAACATTTTTCGTGATATTTCTGTGTGATAAACACCAATTTCTGATTTACGCAGATACATCTATGATTATTCTGAAACGTATAATTTCACAGCTTATAAAAAATGTTTTTCAGCTTTTTGGTTTTGATGCTTGAGAAATGATACATCTTCCGCTTCGGTTTCAGAAACTTTTTATGGGAACTTCAAAATAGCAGTTGATAAGTTTATAGTATCATCTAACCAACAGTGTGATTGGTTATAAATTCAATCAAAGGGAGAACACCACAACTAGACTTTCTCCTTTCCAATACTGTACACCATTTCTAATGCACTGTCTGTTGATGAGCATATACCTTTGCCAAATATAGTAACTATGATGTCTTATATTCGTTGCAACTGTTGAGATTTGCCACTGAATTCTTCGCAGCTTTCAATTCTGAATCAAATGATGTATGAGTGAAGTGCCAAAATAAATGTATAATGAAATGCGCATGACAGACAAGTTGTGAGAGAGTGATGTATAATTCAATCATTTCTTAAAACCTGTCTAAAGGTATTTTTGCACGGTATCAAATTACTTGACTGTACTCAGGGTAGGATATATTTTGCTGGTTATGGAATAATGATGTGTAATTACTTCAAAAATCACTTTTACATTTCATTATGTAGAAATATCTGATAAAAATATATCAACTATAGAGTGTTTAATATTGTTCATATTGCAGGTTTATTTGGTTCAGAAATCTGTACTAAAAATGAATATTTGTAATGTCTGTTGCACGGAAATCGGAGAAAGTAATGAATGAAATTATTTGAAATTTTAAAGGATTCTTCTTAAAGGTTATTGTAATTAAAATGCAAAGTATGGTAAATATTCATGAATTACAAGAGCAGAAAATTGGCTGCTAATCAGTAGATGTGAATCTTCACTTGCATATTGACTGTGGAGCTTACTAAATGTGCCCGCCAGAATTCGATTGCGTAACGTGAGGCGTACAATCCAGTGAACGTATAATCTAAGCGACCAAATCGTAGAAAAAAATTACATAAAGGCTGTGAAAAACGTTGCTTTCAAGTACATGACCTAAAATTAAAAAAAAAAAAAACAATTCAGAAGCGATGAGTTTTGTATGGATCTGTGTAACGTATATGCTCATTACGTATGGTTTTTAAAATAATTCGTAATTACACACTTATTAGTATACGATACAATACTGAAAGCTTTGCGTATATTTGTTGGTTTTCTTAGTGGTATTTAACTTTCGTAATTCACGAAAGATTTAATTTTATTTAATAACATTTAATACCACGAAAGTAGAAAAATATTGAAACTAACTAACAACGCCGGGCAAAATGAGCTAAAAAAAACAAACCTGTTGACAGATGCTTTAATACCCACAGTAAGGAAACTTGTCACTGTAGGGTTTTAGTATTCACAGGGTCAATTTTTCTTTGAATACTGATGTATTTTTTGTTTGTTTAACGATGCATTTTTTTTAATTTTTATGTTTTGTGGGTGAATTCCTTTTAAATTTCCGGGTAATAATTGTGTAACGTTCTTTTCAAATTCCAGACAAAGCCGTCTTCTTGTACTTAGACTAAATTTTCGATTTTCATATTCTTGATTTGAAATTTCGAAAAGCAGAAAATCTTTATATTTGAGTAATATAAGTCCAACGTTTGACATTCATCTGTAAAGAATATTTTTCCTTTTTGTATATTCCAACGGCCGCCACTTATTTATACATTGAACAAAAAAAGTGAAACGTAAAGTAGACCTTGGAGCACGTCTCTGTAACACGGTATTACTTCGTAAAATATTTGGTCTACTATTAATTCCCTCTCTGGTCTGCTTAGTTAATCGACGTTTGAACCGGAAGTTATCTATTTTATTTATCTTTTCATCGGCACGACGAAGATCAGTCTAAGGTTACGCCTATTTTTCCTCCTATTCACTGGAAATAAATAAGAAAGGGGAAGATTCACTATGCTAGCAAGTGGAACATTTAATAATAATTTGGCATTTTAATTGTATTATTTTTCATAACTAAAAAAATTAGAAAGTCAAGAATGTTAAATGACCATTGTAGAATTTTACGTATTTCAAATAACGTTTCCTAATCAATGTTATACATTTCATAATTCTCTGAATAGTTTGGTAAATTACGTCAGTAATTTCACGAATATAAAGACAGCTTTCCAGCCACAAATGTGAGCTCAGTTCGTACAAGGGTTTCACTTCAAAATTAGAAGTTCAATAATTTTTCTGGCACGTATTAGCTTACCTAACTAGACTCAGTATTATTGAACTGGAAATTAAAAACAATACTAATAATTTAATTATTGATTCTCTCCACAAAGTGATCGCAAATGGGAAAGAGTTTTCATGAAATATAATTTGATTTAAGGAAAGTAAAGCAACCGGACAGCGATGTGTGGTCGTGCTTTCATTATCGCTCCCTCTTCGGGAAAAACGATAATTCGAATAAGGAACGCCTGAAGCATGAGGTGCGGGATCCACGCAGAGTGAGCGTAGAATGATGGTCGGGGTGAGCGGCGAGAACGCGGTGCCAGGGCGCGGAGGGGTTCAAGTCGATTCGGAAGCACAATTTGGTTCCCGTCGCTGGGGGAGGGTTGTTTCGATTGTGACACGGAAGGGAGGTTTTTGTCCACTTTCACACGCCTTACTCACGGAAGAACGACGGATCTGGAAAATGGTGACAGAAGATTGGGAGATGTTTATTTTATTCGTGAGTTATTTAATTTGTGAGCCGCCGAAAACGTCAACATGTTTTGAGGAGTGAAGATGACATTTCAATCTCACTCCTTCTCGCGATCTATCGGCGCTTATAGGTTAAGAGCGACGCCAATGTGTGAAGTATTGAATGGTGAAGTTAAAATTATATCGAAACGAGATAAAAAAAATTTCCCCACTTAATTCATAAATGTGATATTGTATGCGACAAACGAAATATTTGACAATTTTCATTATCATTTGACGTATCCTTTGTTTTGCAACAACATGACATGCATATAATAAGAATTAAATAATCATTCTGTCAAAAGTATAAGTCAAGTCATAAACCAAATTTGTGCGATCTATAGGGAAACAGAATACTTTTCCTCTTAATTTATTATTATGCATTAAATATTTTCAACGTTGTTTTTAAGACATGTATCAATCTTCCGAAATATTTAAAGTATCTTTATGTATGTTGTACGATACATTTCCAATTAACTAAAGAAAATTTAACTTTTTTAACATATGTATGATTTAAGATTTATCTCTTTGTTATAAAATTGAAATATAGTGAATTTTCCCCAAATATAATTGTAATTCTGGATTATTTCTTAGCTTAACTTACTTTTTTGTCACATTTCATTCAGAAGAAATTCTCATTGTGGACCAATAATGACCATCTATAATTTTTGATGCTGGTGTATTTTCCTAATGAGATAAATGCACCCGGAATTGCTGTTAAATGGTTTTGAAGAAGTGATGTAGGAACCTCTTCCTTACTTTCTATATCCTCGTTGTTTCAAATAGTGATAGACGAAATATTCCACAAGGACACTAGTTAAATTTCACGTCGAAATACCCACTCTTCCGCCCCGCTGCGCCGCGCCGCCCATCACGAATCCTTCTCATAATTTTTATTTCCCACCCTCCTCCTTCGCAACCCTTCATCCACTGCCTCCACCCTTGCCCAAGAGAGATCCAGCGAGCTCTACGCGCAACGCCGACCGGCAGCACCCTGTCGGCTTTTTAACCTGCTAACGCCACGAAACCTTGTATTAGCTGTTATAACTCACGACGGTGACGCGGTCATCAATCTATATTCTCTATCAAGACAAGGCCTTCTTCCTTCCCTCCCCTGGACGATCCTGGAAATCATTAGTTGCGTCGAGGTTAGAGATGGGTTTCTGTGATCAGTTGCGGATGAGAAGGGAGGGCGGGAGGGTGCGAAAGAGGCGGGGACGACGAGGCAAGAGGGGCTGGCTGGCGCGCGCTAGCGTTCGGAGGGAGGGTTTTTGTGAGATTGGATTGGCGCGGTACCACCTTGTGTCACCTCACGTCACGAGTCTTGCATGGCTCTCAGACAATGAGAAATGGTGACACGAAGCACTGACGACAAGGTGGATGGATGGGACACGCGCCTCTCTTTTCGCACCCACGCCCTTTGAAACAGAAAGAAAAAGAAAACGTCAGGAGGATCCGCTTGATACTCACAAAGGACGTGAGAAGGAAAATTGAATAGTGGATTAACGTAGTCCTACGTCAATAACTAGGTCATAAGTTATGTGGTGATGAAAACATGGCGGGTATGGTAACACGACATTGGAAGTGCGATGCCGCCACCGCTGCCACTGACGTCGCCTTCGGCGTATAAGCGCCCTCTTCTTCTTCAGCGGTCGGATTTCCCGTTAGAGCACCTTGTAATAAAAGCCCCATAATAGCCAAGAAGGCAAATAAATTTCGGGTTTAATTCAAATAATAGGGAGCGATTTACTCACTCAACACTCGGGCTATAAATCAACACATGTTAATCAAGATATATATGCATATATGAGAGGTAATCGCGTCGAATAGAAAGTGGTGTGGAAGTGATGGTCATGTCTACTGTGATTTAGTCAATATGTAGGAGCAGCGATGCTTTTGTCTTAATACGAAGTGCTGAGTGAATCCATTGAAGAAATAATGAAGGACGCCGGGGAGATGAAAGTGGAATGGAACGGACGACGATTAGATAGTGCTGGGGCGCTATCCGTAGCGTGCGATGCGGACATCTGTGGACGCGACGGCTCGAGATATTTATCGGGTATGAATTAGATATTCCAAGACGAGCAAGTTTTACTTTCTAAAGGGAAAACGAAAGGAGAAATAGATTTCCTAGTGATTTTCCTGGAGAAGGAAGTATTCCTGGCGGATTTTTTTTTCAAGTTCTGAATATTTAAAGCGTCACACATGTTGAACACGTGTGTTTTTCTCTATGAGCAATTATGCAACTACAGTTGATGTCGTGAACATTTCCTAACAAATAATTTTTTGTGGAGTACTAAGGTAACGATACTCGATAAGGACGTATTTCATGCAAATATTTTTTTACTTCTGTTCCTTCGTTCCTACACTTCTTATCTTATTGGGCTTGAAGATGGTGGATGAAGTGATGCTCTGTGGTATTGTATGGATGTGGAGCTGTGGTAATTCTCAAGTTGGATTTTGCATTACACGAAGGATAAATTATTGATTGATCAACGTAGTGGATTGAATGAGAGTACTTCCCCAAACCTGCAGCGGATACGATTGACTCAAAATGACATTTCTTTGAGAAGAAATCGTGGCGAAATAACGTTTATGGATGGAATTTGTAAAGCAAAACATTGAAGATCAATAATAGCATGTAAATTGGACCCCAATCAAATTAAGAGGATCTTCGTGACCCTTGCTCATATATTGTTGGGTCTACCAATATGAATGTTAATAATTATTAATAATATAAAATGTACAGAATAATGAAGAAATGTTTTAATTTGGATTGACTAAATTTAGCAGTTTGATTTCTGTAATCCATTCCTATTAATAGTGAATCATTTGATTCAGAAAACTGGGAATCCATGACTAATATTGCGTCATTGTGTGAAACACTTCATGTACAGTCTTGATCCGGTAAGATTTTTGCTGCAGAACGAATTAAGGAGTGTTGCTCTTATAAGAGTAATTTCCACTAATTTTAAATGCATATCTCAGAGTTTTTGTGCGTGACTTTTCTTGTCAATTTCTTTTGAAGAAATTTTCTAATGAGATTTTTATGAGTGTTAAGATAAATCACTCAGCTCTAGTCTTCACAACGATATTTCGGGAATCAAGATCCTTCGATCACAGCCACGGAAGAGCGCACACGCTTGATCCCATCATTGTCATTACCGTCTAATAACAGTGACGCCTAAACACACTCCCAGCTCGCTGTAGCAGCAGCATGCAGCGACGCCTCCTTGATGTATTCATTAGCTGAGCGATGCTAGCGCAGCGGTGCGGTGGCGCTCGGGGCCTCGGTGTGGTGGCGACGGTGGCGGCGGTGGAGGCCTGCGTCATTAACTGGACGCCGTTGGCCGGCGCCACTACGAGCACAGGAGATCGTTTGTCTTGCACTCTAATGTACCAACAATTAACGTCGACTTGCTATGCTCCGCTGCAGCTGGAGACGTCATCAACAGAACAAGTGCGAATTTTCGAGAAATAATACATCTCACTTTTTATTTTATATTTGTATTAAACACAAACGATTCTCTTGCATAATTACTTTGCTGATCTGAATTATTATTCAGAATGTGTTTATCTATAACAATTGAAATTATCGTCCTATTCCATTGAAAGGTATTGTCAATATCATAAACTTTCTTTTTCTCACCCGTTTTCAATTATTTATATATATATTGCGATAAACAGCGATGGATAATATCCTCGAAGTATTTTAAGATACATTATGACATCGATTGACTTAAATTAACCAAACTCTAAATTTACTGTTTTAGAGTTGAATCTTTGACAATGATTGAGTATTTTATCTTTGTGTTGAAAATTATTAGATAGAAAAGAAAAATATTAGATTGTACTCTTCCAAATTGCTAAGGCTTGATTAAAGAGCATTGTTTTATTCTGTTAAAACACGGGAACATGATAGTGCTTTTTCTAAAAAAACTACATCCAAATAATTAAATGAATGATTTGAAATAGCTCCAAAAATATAGTAAAGAATACGTTTTAAATTTAAACTTAATAATGCAAATAGGTAGCATCTATTGTATTTTTTCAGAGTATCACGTAAATGTTGTTGTTCTGTTTCTTGTTTTATTTTTTGCTTGCGATAAAGTAGAAAAATGGGAGATTTTAAGGGCAAATGTTCTTATTATTTGTTCCATGAACTGAACATGAGAATTATATTTTATGTGAGAACTTTTATAATGACTCATCAAAGTATGTTGTAGTTTTTATATCTGATATAAAATTATATATTATATTTGATTTTTCAGATGGTGATAAATCAAAAATACTTCTAAATCTCTGCATAAAAATTTCGTGTCCTTGGTTGGAGTGCATATACCTATCAATGTTATGTAGTAGAAGAAAATATATCTTGAGTATTTTATGTGCGTTCAGAATTCAGTTTGGTAGCTTATTTACTGATGATAAACGAAAGAGGGCCTAGTTATAGAAATTGATCTTCATTAACTTGATCTATGAGAAATGAAAATAACACAGTTAATATACCAAGAAAAAAAAACTTTCTTCTTACTTTTCGTTGCACATATTGATGAAAACAAACCTATACATCGGAGAAGGGCCACTCTCCTCTGAACACGTACATAATACTTTCTTTTTTTTTGTGGGGCTTTAGGGCTCGTCAACATTGAGGTCATTAGAGCCCATCATAATACTATCCATCATAATCCATACTAATATATAAATGTGTAACGTGAATGTGTGTCTGTCTATTTGGTACTTAATCACGACTAAACCACAGAAACGATCGTAATGAAATTTAGTAAGGAGATAGTTAAGATGTCTAGGATGAACATAGACTAACTTTTATTTTTAAGTGTATGAAAAGAAAGATAAAAAATAAATTTGAAGATAAATGTCGATGAAATCGGGGGGGGGGGAATCGGCCATATTCACTTACGCTGCCTAAACGGTTAGAGACAGGTGACAACTATGAGTGGCAATATTGTTCGCCTTGAAGAGCTCTATAAAAAAGTCCGCGACAATATATGTCTATCTAGTAAGGTTAATTTAAATTATCAAAAAAACGTCATGAAAAATAGAAGTGTTCAAATACTTCAAATTCAGTGAGGAATTAAGGAGAAATCCATCTTCGTCAAATTTAATGGGTTCTTTGTTTTGTGCATTTAACAAAGATAAAAAAATCTTTAAATCGTAAAGTTTTCACATGGTTTAGATTTTATAAGCGTTTTAATGAAATGGCGCAACCGCGCTGCCGCAGTTGTATCGTGCATCGGAAACAAAATTCGACCTGCGAGGCTTCCGGTGAGGAGGCTTCCGGTGAGGAGGCTTCCGGTGAGGAGGCTTCCGGTGAGTGGGTTAGTTGGTCTAACGAGTAAGAAAAATTATGGGCATCGCCGTTTATTATAAACGAGTCTTTTAAAACGTTTTCTTTGAGTTCCACCCTTATTCATGACGTATAGTTAAGTGAATAAAATTAACATGTTCTTTCTCTCCATGACGTATCAACACTTTGGGTTCATTGTGATTATGGTCATTGACTAATATTCTCACCGTAGTCTTGAATGAGATAGTGATATTATGAGATAGTAAGATGCGGGCACCAGAACACGTTCGTACCATTGGAATGTATACTATGAACTGTGAGCTGTGAAGAAGCACAACGTACATAATTTACATTTTAACAACATGTTTTCAGGTAGTTCATTCGATTTCAGTGGGGGATATAAACAAAGTGGATGAAGAACGTGATACACTTTAACGTTTGAAATTTCTGTAAACACTTAAAGTAGTACTGATATGAAAACAGAGAAGAAAAGAATAATGAAAAAAGGTTGGGTCTTTCAAGTGTTGTTCATCAAACGTGCACACCATGAAAACAATGAACATCAATACTCATCTCCTGTGAAACAAGTCACTAGAATACAATTGATTCTCGGAATAGAAAATGTGAGCCAAGTCAGATCCAGGTGGAAGAGTCAAATTTATAATAATTTATTAGATTAACCAAATTTATTAAAATCTGAAGCTTTTGGCTTAAAATACAAAAAAATAATGCCAGCTTAACAGCTATGTAGGTTTGTAGTATTTTGATATATTTTTTGGATTATTCGCGGCGAGGACTCAAACTAACGGCAACAGAAGCAAGAGTAGCGAAAGCAGACGAAAAACGCGCACATTGCATTTATGGGAGCTCGCTACCCTCGCAAACAGTCACCGCCCAAATCGGTTAAGGGCGTGATGAATGACGTCAAAACAAGAGCCATAAAGTGTCCTGATGCGGGCGATCGCGATGGCAAAGCGGAGCATACCGACGGACCTTCAACCTCCTCTACCGGTTGGCACCCCGAGCGAAGGCGGGGAGGGTCGCCGCTTCAATTTATTTTTCACGCCGTCCTCCTCGTTTTCCCGGCTAGAAGAAGAGGGAGAGTCAGGCTGTTTTTATCTCGTTCTCTTTCCCCTGCCATTAGAAAATCCTTTATAAATCCTCTTAGACGATAAATTTAGAAGAAATAACTAGCTGGTGGCAACGAGGGCGACCTTCCACACCGTGGCGGGGGTGGGAAGGGGTCGCCACGCCCACCGACCAAGTTCCGTCTTCGCGCGCCCAAGCATTCGTTCTGCCCGTACCTGCGGTCGCGTCGTGATTCCGTCGGAGCGTTTTATTTGTTTTATGAGATGAACACTTCGGATGCAGTACTAATCCGGTTGGGCTGAAGATAGGCGCTATACAGACGTGTATGAAAGAGACTGGCTCTTCCGAAGAGAGTGGAATGCTTATGTACACTGAAGTGCAAAGCAATTCATATGTGTTTATGTAACTGAACGGAAAATTCTGGCCGTGCTAAGGTGGTGCGATTGTGTCCGCAGCCTCTGAGGAAAAATTACTTATGTAGTGCTCATTTTGACTATCATTGTTCACGGATTTAAAGTAACTGTGTAATTCTAGTCCTCTTCTACCAAAGTTATGGAATTCCTTTTCCTATTCCTGAACTATTATTCTTTCGCTCTCTAAATTTTTTGGAAAATTTCGTATTTCTACTTCCAACTTTATTTGGTTTAATTTTAGAAAATGCTTACCCATATACCTACGATAAAATATGCAGAATTTAATCCTCTGTTAGTGTATTTTGTTATGCCAGATATTCCATAAAAGACGAATGTTTTACGTTTTAAAATAGATTGAAATAAACAACAAATAAGTACATTTTCCTGTATATTTATTGTATTATTGGAAAGTGCTTCATAGTGGGTTGAGTAATCAGTGTATTTTTATTATCATGTTCCTTCTTATAATTAATTTGAAATAAGAGTATCTCATTTCCAGGTATTATATGACATTTTTCAAACTCTTTTTATAACAATTTTTATGAATATTACTGTCTTCATTTCATAATGAAGTGATAATAAATTTATTGTCAAAAAACAGTACAAACTGCGTATGACCACGTGGAGGAAAAAAAACTAATTTACTCTCCGGAAGCAAGCAAGGGACCATCCCATCAATTCCGATCAAGGGCCCTAAGGCAGAGGCGGATTCAAAAAATTCAGCAAAA
>NNCF01127139.1:1074380-1101405 GCA_002313205.1 Laupala kohalensis | reverse complement strand
AAATATAAATGCAGGGAAGTGTTAAGATATTTAATTCCTTGAATAAAGGTTTACAAGAGTTTCGGGGGTGAGATTTACAAATTATCCGAACTATCCTCTTCTGAACCCTTGTTGGAACCTTTGACCAAGATCTAGTTGAATTTCTTTCAATATTTTTAATAACAAAAAACGTTAACTAACTAAATGTCATCGAAGGTTGTAGAAAAATTAATCTGCACCTACAAGTATGCACGAGTCGTAAGATTAGTTATTGTCTGAGGACGATGCGATATTTTTCAAGCTATGTTGTATGCAAACTTAACTGTTGGTAAGTCATGAGCAAAGCACCACCAAATTTTTAGTTTGTCTCTATATCTGATCGAAGCATTTACCAGTGACATTACTTGGCTCGAACTTCCGAAGGATGTAAATATCAGATTTCCGATAATATTTGTTATTGTTACCTGCCTTATTTAAACTTATTGCAATTATACTTTTAATATTTAAATTGACATTCTGTTCATGAAAGAACAGTTCGTAATATCAGTCGCCCACTGATTCTATATAAAGTCCATAATGTTGTTTGGTCAAGTAATCTTCGTTTCATGAGGGTTGAAGCAACATTGAATCGTGCTCAACGTCTCCAACGTTTCTCGAACCCTAATGAGACGGTGAGAATATTGTCACCTGCGCTCACCCCGTCGGAGAAGCTATCTGGTGCCACGGCACAGGCGACGGATGAGTGACGGAGCGTGCCCGACGCCGAAGCGGCAGCGGCGTGACGTGCCACTCCTCGGGGACGCGGCGCCGAAGAGAACGCGTTAGTTGCCCTATGGCGGCGCGATGGAGAAACGCTCTTCTCTTCCCACGTCTCCGCCCGAATCATCATCCTTCCTGTCGCTGCCGATCGTGGCTTGTTGCTATCCCGGAGAATCCCTCCAACACTCGTCTTCTACCGCCCTTTACGTCGGTCGTTCCTTTACCCGTCACACGCCTTCGTCGTTCACGTAAAAATGAATCTCCGTGCGTTTTTCCTCCCGTCCGTCCTCGCCTTTTTCTTTTGAAAACGCGAAAAAAAAAAAAAAAGACATTGACATGGGGCTGTGTCCGCTTCCTACTTTGCATATAATCACACAATGCGTGCGTGGCCCGGCTCCTAGGGGCCGGCGGGTTGCTGCTTGACGTGCCGCGAACACCGTCCCCGCCATGCAAATATTCCGCGGGCGACGGCGCAGGAGGCGAGAGAGGAGGCGGAGCCATCGTAATGGCGGGCAGCGGAGGCGGGACGGTGTTTGGAACGCTGTCGAAACGACGACGGTGTCAGGGGTGCCAGTGAAGGTGCAGGCGAAGGCATAAAACAACGACGCAGAGAGTTCCTGGTACATGTACAGAAACATTATAAAAGAAGGGGGGAAATAGATAACACAAATGAAATTGTATTATTTTTTCATACTTGTATCTGGAATGGAAGGAGTGTCGTCACGGAATTGACATTGATTTGGAACAAACGGTATTACGCAGGTATAATAAAATCAGTTGCTTAATGTTATTATCTGAAGAATATATTTATTCTTAGAAAGACAAATTGAGAGTTAACGTTTTGTCACGAGTCATGTTTCAAAGATATTAAGGTACATGTTTATAGACCTTTTAATTGAATTCAGAATATTTTATTCTTATTCTCAAAACTAGTTAAATTAGTAGATTACTCAGATTCTCTTTCTTGTGTAACGAAGTACAGTGGTACAAAACATGACCTAAGTAATATCTGTTCTTTATGGCGAAGTTATGCGTCCCCAGAACATGCTATATTCATTCCTGTTGCATGAAATATCATCTATTAGAATTATTCTTACACATCTTCCAAGGAACTGATTGTTGTCTTAGTTCAAAGAATACGATAAGTCATCTATCTCATAACACTAAAACTGGTAGTGGATAGGGACGCTTCTTCGTAGGGTCATATGGGAGGTGAATCATCCAAATGAATGACCTACGCGAAGAAATCTATATTTCACCTCACATAACTAATCAGATTTTATGATATTTCGTTCGGAAGTACTTTTACTGTACGTATGTATCCATATATTTATCAGACACGTAGTTGACATATGAACAACTTCTCTTACTTTAAGTGAAAAAAATATATATATATTCAGCTGAGCCACCTCTGGAAAATCAATTTGAAAATTGACAACGGAAACGTTTTTGTGGTTCTGTATTCTTTGAAGTGAGTAAAAACCTTAACATTTAATTAAGTTCGTCACGTTAATTAGTGTATTTGGATACAAAGTTGGATCCAGAGCGTCATTAAATAAGTGTGCACCCCTGAACAATTTGGAATGACGAAGCCCGGGATGTGCCATCGCGGACGCTGTATGCATTGTAATAAGACAATGCAAATTCCTCACAAGACGTGGCTCCGTCAGTAACTGGTCCCACTCTTCACTCCCGCTGTGCCATTATTTTCGTATCGCAATTTCTAGACAAATTGAATGCAAATAGCTCCAGCAATAAACCAAGTTGCAAGTATGGATTTTCTAAGGAAGTAAACCTAATTTATGCGGTCATATGTGTACTACGAAGATTGTAACAAATTGGGTTGCGTGTCCTTTATATTATGAAAAAATTTAATAAGTCGGCTTTTAATGATGTTTTTTCTTTCAGTAGAAGAACAAGAGCAGAATACTTTTATACATAGGGAATATTACAATAGGGGATATAACATGAGAAAAAGACTTTTACTATAGGGACTCATAAACTATTTCTTATCTTCATAATTTATTTAAGATATTTTAAATATTGTGTCTCCTATTGCTAAAATTTATTTTGAAACTCAAACTGTCACGCACACAATACAAATTGAAGTAGTCTTGAGTCACAATAGTCTTTGTTCTTTTGAGACATATTTTGAGTTTCAAATTTTTAGAAGTAATGTTTGTTCACTCTTGTCTATTTAAATACACATTCCAATTTCATAGTAACTTTAGCGTATCATATCATGAATTCGTTTCTACTCTAGAGCACCTTCAGAAGAAACAAATGATGTGTGGATTCCGTGTTAACACAGTGATGAGTTCACCCAACAGGTGCAGAGAATCTGAGTAGTTTCTTTGCTCAGAAAATCTTCTGAGTAAATGTTGTGTATTACCAAACAAGTATTGGTAATATTTTGATCATGAACATTGAGGTACAGTGAACAAGAGGTAACCTACGTGCTAAAAATAAATTTTTCTGAAGAGATAAAAAATATAGTTGTGTACCGTGGAAGAAGATGCATTTTCTGCATATTTCTTATTTTATGTGTATGCAACTCATGCATTCGAATCTAGAGAAAATAATTTCTATTTTAATGGGTAGTTGTGGTGGTTTTCGGTTTTACTAATAATTGTATAAATTCTACTAATCTACTAATGCTTTTATAAATTCATATTATTTGGCATAAATAAGATTTAGAATGAACTCTGGGGATATACATTTGCTCATGATAATAGTACTTGGTCCTTCTCACAGCCAACTGAGGTTTCATCCGCGCCTAATCGTGACGATATTTATGACCACAAAAGATAAAAAAGGCGATAGAAATATGTTCATTAGCACAGGTCTTGATTAAAACAATTTGACTATATTTGACAACTCAGTATAATCTATAGTTCGATAATAACTTGTTAATGTAAATTTACAAACATATTTGCGTTAAATTGCAAAGATATTGACATTATATATGTTTTTTATCTCGCAGCTAACTTTTTATCTTATCTAGGAACTTTTGCTGAAATTTTTGAATCCGCCTCTGCCTTAGGGCCCTTGATCGGAATTGATGGGATGGTCCCTTGCTTGCTTCCGGAGAGTAAATTAGTTTATTGTCCTCCACGTGGTCATACGCAGTCTGTACTGTTTTTTGACAATAAATTTATTATTATTATGACTATGGAAAACATTGTCACTAACTTCATTTTTAGTGTCAATGCCTCAATGAATTCAATAAAAAAATATATACAGAATACAATTTTTTTCTTAAAAGTGAAACTCCATTTTAATGAGAAAATTGTTATGTTGGATGCTCAAGCTACCTTAGAGAATTGCTTCTTTTGCATATTCTTCTAACACTACCAGAGCAGCACATCCGGTTGGAGGTTGACAGCGTCGTAGGGGAGATACGGAACGAGGCTCCCACTGACAGACGCGACTGTGTCGGCGGCTGAGAAGAACGTCGGGGAACAGTCCCTTTCACGCGGTTCAGGGTAGCGGCACCAGTGGCCGTACCTTTTTTTTTAAGCTGACGTTTACAAAAAAGATCTTACCCCCGCTTCAGACGACACACCGACAATAGATCGGTTGAGTCACCCCGCTGATTGGTGTCTATGAAGACAGGTCTCCCTCTCGCGTTAATGATGCCACCGAGGTCCAACAGCTATTTAGCCACCAGGGTGACGAGAAGGCTCTCCATCCCCGGGCTCAACCTTTCGCCTACCTTTTTATTCTGTTCCGTCCACGAAGGTCAAAGCAGGGAGGAAATTTCACGCCCGATATTCTTTGCCTACTTGACGCGTTTTCTTTTGTCACCAAAGAGACACTGTGTAACGTCATGTAATAATCTTTTCTTTGCCAGCCTATACTAACACTATTATACATCTCCTCTGTTAATCACCACTTTTCCTTTACCTCGGCGTTTCTTTCCCATTCTTTCCACACTATTCGTGTCCATAGGTTATTCATAAGGACAATAAGATTTGGAGGGATAGAGAAGCGTGGAATTTTTTGTGCGTCTATTTTCGGCATCCTGTTCCTTATTACCCCCACTCGAGAGCGCTTCGGTGGCAGCGGCTCTGCCATCAGCTAGGTGCGGGGAAATGAGATTGTGCCTCCGACACAATACCTGCCCGCAGAAGACCTCTCGGTATCGTAATTAAAATCTATTGAGAGAGAAGGACAGTGCTGGGTGCGACGGCGCGGTGGAACGGTGACACGAGTGCTGCCTTTCGGCGGCGCGGCGGCCGCTCGCTGCTGACCAAGCGGAGGTTTCACAGAAGTTCAAAGTCATCTCGCCAGTGAAGAACCATTTCATCACTCCGCCAAACTACAATGGGAGCTTCTCTTTGCTGATGATGTGCGTCATTATACGAGGGTTCACGCCACCACGACGGGTGTGAGGGAGTCGGAGGAGAGGTGAGCGGAGGGGCCACGTTGCAATAACAAACCCTCACCGCAGAGGTATAAAGTTCACGCGGCAACGAGCCGCCGAGAGCGCACTCGAAGAATGATGCCTCAGAGGCAGGCTGCACGCGCGGAATCTCAGTCTACAGCTGAATAAAACTGTCTCATAAACAATCGATATTTCTCTCAAGGAGTGATTACGTGTGTATTGATTAAACTTTCTTACAATCTTTTCAATTTAGGAGTGATAAAATACGCTGAGACCTAGAATTTATTTGCCATGTCTTTGGCGTAATGGCGTACGCAAGGTGGGAGGAGAGGATTAGGGGATTTAGATACTCCTCCTTCCCAACTCTAAATCTCAGTCTTGAATAGTACATTGCAAATCGTTCTGAAATGAACAGGTCAACAAAAAAAAAAAGAAAAAAAGAAGACCAGTAAGAAGTTTTAGGTGACTTAGTTCAGGTTCAAAGACGGTACCTGCAAGTTTATTTTATTCGTACACCTTTTCCTGTAGGAATATTTCAATATGTACCATGAATATAAATTTAATTTTATAACATGCAATTTAAAGCAATTATTCATTTTGCCAATGACTCTTGTGATTGAAGTAGGTTTATCCATGTCGATTAAAAGCGTTCTAAGTTAATACACACCATCACAGTTAGCTGTACCGCCATCACTAGCTTTGCCCATTCCGGCAATTCCGCAACCCAGCAAAGCAATCTCAACTTGCGTTGCTACCCCTGCCCTTGGAGGGTGAGGGAGGAGTCTTCAGCGTCGAGACGCCGCCGTACCGCCAGCGTTGACTGGCCGTCCGCGTTCGTCGTCGTAATTAGGACTCCGCCGCCGTTTCCCTGGAGAGTGTAGGGTTATTGCTGATCCCAGCGTCGCGTCTCCGACACTGGAAGCTAAAGGTGGAGGTACAGACGCCGTCAACTCGATCTCGCTCTAATAAGGCCTCACAGAGCGAACTCTCCGTGCTCAGGGGCTTCGAGTGACAAATAATTGGTGTTTCCAGAGAAAGGGGTCTGGCGGCTCTCCACCGTTGTGAAAATAAATACATGAATGCGGAGTATGCAATACGACACAGCTAAGAGGCTTTCCGAGTTCTCTTCTTTGCAAGTGCAAGGGGTCGCGAGCTGCGCGAATGCTGGATCTCAATTCAGTGCGGAGCCACTGGTCGCTGTGTTGCTCTTCAAGATGTGCTTAGTAACCAAGAGGGATTTAATAGAGAAGACAGCAGACAATACACTGGCTATAGGGCTCTTTACAACAGCAAATGCACGCTTATGTTCATAATTTATACCACTACGTATTCTATGTTGTATCATGCTTTATGTATATTTCATTGTTCCTTGCTTTTCGTTTGTAATTGCAATTGTGATATAATTTCTACAGATTTTTATATGGTTCTTTGTCCACCGTGCTTTTGGTGTTTTGTGGCGATATATACGTCGTAAAATGTGTGGAATAATATCCTCCTCATTTCCTAAAATATCTAAAGGTTTTAAAATGCATTCGGAAGATCTTTACCCAAATCACCTTTGCAATTGAAATAGAACTCAGGAACATAGATAGAAAATGTATGCATGGAGGTTCAAAATTATTATCTATATTTGCAACAAATTTCAGAATATATTTTTAAACATTTTTACTTGTATTAAGTTACTAGTTTTTACACCAGTCAAGTTTCATCATTTGATATCAATCTTTTGCGTCTAATAATTATTGAAAGTTCGAAAATCTTTAGCTGGTGATGTACAAATCTCCTGAAGATCGCCTCTTGCTACGTGGAAGAAACCTATAACTTCGAGGGACAAGGGAAGTACACTTGATCCCGAGCGATCGCTGGTAGAACGTCTGCACTCTATCCGCATGGTGGCGTTCGACGCGGGGCAGAGTCGGCTGCCCTGAAGATCTCCCTCCATTAAGAGCACCAACGGTGCGTCCTCTGCTGGCGCGATGCGGCGCGGCGCGGATAAGTCCCCAGGCTGCGATGTGGGACTGCCGCACTTCCGCTCTTGCCCTGTATTTAGGCTGACGCTCACCTCCTGTAGTGGCGTTGATGCACCTACCGTAGGTCACTCTGAGAGCGGAAGGGCAGTTTTCGTAAGGATAGAATGTTGTGGAATCAGAGATTTCTCATCATGGACCTCGAGTATTATAAACAATTGTAAGCTCTAACTCAGTATGAAGAAGAAATTTAATTATTAGAGGCTGTTTATGGAGTTTACGATGTAATATTCAACTGTAAAAGATTTCAGTTGGTCCTCTTCGTTCAACTCATTAGACTAATTGTATAATTGCAATTCGGGCTGTTACAATCGGGTGAAATCAGGAGTGGAAAAGAATAAGTGAGGTTATTAATCTTCATCTTCTGTAGAAAAACAATGCCGTTGAAAATTTGAGGAAAGTTTGTGTTTTTGAGATGACGAAATCTATGTAATTACTTTGCACTTTGTCAGGTTTTAAATTCACATTTTTTGCAGAGTGTTCCTAGTCGCTTATTAAAATAGTGTGAAATTGAAAGTCCATTTTTAACACAAAACTGTGATTGAAGAGGTGAAAAATTTGAACGTTATAGATTTAATGAGTTGATGTCTGTTTGGTATTTCTCTTTCTTAAGCAGATAAAGATCGACCATCTGAAATTTCTTTTGAAATAACCATATAAATAGAAGAAAAGCTTTATGACAAATGTGACTATCTTTCTGAGAGTAATATATTTAAATATATTCCGTCGTTAGTGCGTCAGAGAAATGAAATACGAGTGAAATCCAGGTATGGTGTTGTTTATTTCCTGAGAATACGAGCGTATGTACTAACCTATATTGCTTGCTAAAGTTTAAAATGTCTTTAAAATAAAAACAAGATTTGTTCCACAAAACGACATGTAATGGATAGAGAGTCAGAAAAAATATAATCTCGTGATGAAGATCCATAATGATAATATTTGTTAAGCGAATAAAATGCTTCAAATACTTCGATTCGTTTTAAATGTGCCAAATCCTTGTTCATACAATTTCACTTCCTCTACAAAGCCACGAAGAGGAATTTGCCGGCTAGCGAAAGACTTCGAGTAGTGAATATAAGTGTTATTCCATGACATCGGTGTATAACAAGGCGAGGAGTTATTGAAAAAGTCACTATAATTATGAATAACCACTCTACGTGGAGACAGATGTTTACTCAGGTACTGTTCGGAAATGTTGGTTGTTTCGAGAAAATCTCTCCTCGTCGTAAAATTTCTTCACGTAGTGTCTCTTGTTTCTTGGCGATAATATCCCATAATTTTGGTGGATTATAGTATGCGTTGTCAAAATTGTCCGTGAAAATTGTCGATTGTTGAATTGCTAACGCTGATTTCCTGGCATCGGTGTGATTCCCTGAGAGAGTTCTTTTTTATTTTGACACGTAACATATTTTGTACAGTTTTCGTCATTTTCCCGAGGGAGTTCATTCGAACAGTTACTTTGCTTTCAAACTATGCGACCAGACCTGCAAGCCTCAAATGATTCTTCGTGTATTTTTTTTAACTAGTTTTTTTTAAGCCGAATGGCATGAATTTTACCGTCAAGAATTAATCAATAATATTACGCTAACTTTAGTGCTTATAAAAACAAGTTCACTCAATCTTGTAATGGTGTTTTTATTTTCAACACGTTTTCTACGAAGTAAAAAAGATCCGTTTCTTCGTCGTTCTGTGAGTATTTTCACGTGATGTTTTTCATTGTTAATTTCGCGTGATTTTCTTGAATTTTGTCTGTCTTTAGTCTTATGATTGCTTATTGTGCGTTTCTTTGTTCACAGGTAAGTATCGAGCGCTACTCGCCTGCTGTCCGAAGGGAGTCTAGACTCGGGCAACTCAAAGGGACTCCGTGGAAGAAAACAACGTTGGCCATCCTTACCCTCACCATCTCGACATCGAATCTCGCCCTTCGCCCTTCCGACTTGTGCGCGCGCGTAAAAACCTTCCCCCATGTCCTCGACGGAGCGGTCCGCCGGCCACTAATTAACGTGGTTCAACGTCGGCCTTTTAATTCTAAATATCCTCGTCGTACACAGCATGCCCAGGAATCTGCTTCCGAATGGAAGGCAATCCCCAGGAGCGTTCACTCTTGTTTCAATCACGCGGAGTCGCTAGCTCACCCGAGCGTTCGCCATTTGCGATCTGCCACCGCCTCCTCCCGTCCTCCGACGCCACCGTCGTAGCCATCGTCGTTCCCCTCCGCCGTCGCCACCGTTGCAATGCTCTTCCAAGCGTGACTAGGCGAGCGCGTTGTTTCGCCGTTTGGCTCGCGGGCGGCAGTCGCGTTGACGTGAAGGCAATGCGCGGCCGGCGCGAGGATGAGGGAGTGAGGGTGGCGGTGAGGACGGCGTGATCGAAAAACCGCGGATGCGGACGCATTCCGTGGCGTGCGGCGGCCGCTACTGCCTTGTTTTCCGCGCCAATAAACCGCGAGGACGCGTCAAATTGAAAACAAAACTAAACGTTTGCGGTGGAGTAATTCGACGTTTAAGCTCTACGCACTCTTTTTTTGTTGTGTGTGTGCATCGAAAAATTCCTGGCAACAATTGTGACGTGGGCGACGCTCTGTCTCTCTCAATTATATTAGAAGTTTAAATTCTCCATTGATTGCTTGTAATAAATAGTTTAGAAACAGTTTGTTCGTGGTTAGTCGCTCATTCACGGAAAGTTTTGTATTAATGATGCTTGGTGGGAAGAACGTTCAGTACCATTAAATTTTTGTTGTTAACAATATGTAACATTCTCATTAACCCTAAGGACAAATAATTTTGTGGGATATTTCCTTTTGTGATTTTAACGGTGAGTGCATGTCTGTATTTCGCTGTTTTATGGAGTAAGTGATTAAATAAACATCGGATGATTTATGATTTTCAACCCAGTCACTTTCTCAGATATGTTTCATATTCTTGCGTTATTTGGGTCTTAAAGTCAATGTCTTTCAGTATTATTAGTCTAAATAGCTTTCATTGCTTTCTCAAATGACTATATAATATTACCTTTTCGTACCCACCGTTGTATATCGCATATCGGAGGGAAGGAAGGAATTTTTTGGTGATACTGTACTATAATCGTATGTATCGAGGTTGACTAATTTCCTTATTACGATCGTTACCCTGCTGAGGGCTTCCTCCGCAGAAGGGCGCGGCTGCTGACGGACGCCTGGGAATCGCGCGATGCGCCAATGCGTCGAAAGGACCTTTCCATCACATGAAACGCCACGCGTGCTAATTTATTAAAATGTAGGAATGCGTGCTACTGTCCAGAATTATGATACATCCAGAAAGCTCTTTGGAGAATTGGGATTCCATGTTGATGTTCTTTTAATGTAGAACATTCTCTCCCCTCAGTCCACCCATATTTTGATTGACCAAAAAATTCGTTTCGGTATAATCCGAAAAAATGTTGCATCTTTTGTTTTTTATCAAAATTTAAGTTCAATCGGACGAATTGTTTTTCTTGTCCAGAAAAATCTTCGAATAAAACATAAGGTAAGCAAAACTACAAATAATTTTTTTCTTCTAAATCATAAAAATACATTTATAACAGGTTATTTTTACAGTATATTTAAGATTAATTTTAATGTTTTTTACTGTGCTTTGTGGATCTATTTGATTCTAAGAAAATAATATCCGAATGAGCAATAACAGAAAAAACACTCCCAATGGCCAAAAGTATCCCGTAAAAAGACTAATCACCTGGTTGTGAACCTACTTCCATAACCCTCTGTACCATATTTCTCAGTCGACTCTACATTGAATTAGATTTTGTATGCGTGTTTTTTATGCAAACATGAAGTCTGAATAATGTTGAGGGCAAGTTTTAATTAAAAAGGCATTGCCAATTGCAGATCATTATGAGCTTCCTCTGGCGGCCGTGCTGAGGACGTACGAGGCGCAACAGGGTGAATGAGAGAGAGTGAGGGGGGTGTCGGGGGGATGGAGGGAGGAGGAAGAGGGTAAGTGAGAGTGCGGGAAGCCCCGGGGCAGAAAGTATAAGAGTTTGCATCGGGCGGCCTCTGCTCCGCTTGGACACGGCAGACGCACGTGGAGGTTGAAATGGATTTTACATGCCACGAAAATCCCCTAGGGTAGACACGGACACGATAGTTGGAATATATTTTTTTTTTAAACGAAGCGCAGCAAGGTTCAAGTAGAAGAGGGTAGCAATTGAAGCTGAGATGTGGAGTGACACTCCCTGCCACCAATTAACTGTGTACCCTATGCTCCTTTTGCTTTCACTACTTCAAGAGCAGAGGGTTCTCGAATTCTGCATGAGTGTCTTTTGTCCTACAAGTACAGTTGGTGTTCATTTGTCTGCACTGATTTGAGAAAGATTTTTGTTATTAAAAAAATTAACAAAGTTGTTGAGCAATTTGGCGAAGGTGTAGTTAAGAAGTTCCTTCATTTTTAGAATTGAAGAATGAGCAGAGAATACAAAAATACTTCTTATATGATTACAGTTATTATTAAATTGAACTTCCGGGAAAATCATTCTCAAATATGAGCAGTACTTATGTAAACTTCAGTTGGGATTCAGAGTTCCAACGGCTGAGAATATTTTCGCCAGTGTTAGAAAATCTAAAACTATGATGCAAAAGTAGAATGTTACGATTTGTTGCAAATTAAATATTTGTCAAAGTATACGTATATTTTGACAAATTGTATGAATTGAAATTGAGTATCAACTCAACAGAAGGATTGCTAGTTGCCGTGTATCCAATGAATTACGTTCGTGTGCCCCGTCTTGAAAACTAATGATCCAGTAATTGTTGTGTGCCAATGGATGCAGAAAAATTCCTTTCTTTCTCTCCCTACCTCACATCCCACACTCGCCCATTGAAATGACCAAACGGACTGCATCTCAAAGGCCGAATCGCATGACAACGGGATTGATAGGATAATTGAACATTCTCGAATGGGAATGAAAGGTCCATCGGGGCGCACGAGGGCTTTTTGCAGTCACTGCAGTCTACGAACGAACGCGAGCCGCCGTGTCGACAGACGTCAGAGGGATGGAGGGGAAAGAGGCTGTGCAGCGACTGACCGGTGTTTTATTGTAGCTCTCATATTAAACCTAGGCTCCGTCGCTGCCCTGGGCCGCGTTGGGCAATGTACTGAAGTGGAACCGTCGAGTTCTGTGGGAGGCGTTGCGAGGAGCGGTAAGGGCGGGGACGGGAGGGACTAGCAGTGAGCACCCCGCAGGCGACGCTGTGATCGGCCGCGGGCCGCTGCGCCGCCATTTGACGGGAACGTGCATGCGCGGGGAACGACGAGTAGAGAGAGACGGACAGACGCTCGCCCGCGGGTTTTCTGCCACCGCCCACCACTACCTCACCGCCCGCCCCATCCCTTCGCGTAGATGGCTGTGACAGCTTTGCGGCGCGCCCAAGCCGCCACCGCCGCAACGGCAGCAGCCTCCTCCTCCTCCTCCTTTTTTATTGAACTCGACTAAAAAATAATTAAAGAGCAAACGGAGGCCCGGTCTACTGTGTTCTACGTACGGAGCATTCGCTTGGAAAATATCACGGATTAATTGTTTTGTGAGTTCACGTGGTCGGCGTGGGCGCCGTCCGCCGGCGGTGTCCGGGACGGCCGCTGGCCCATTAATTAATTATTTGTCTGCGGGACCTGCTGTGGTTTCAGACAGCCTCTATTTTTTTTACAAAGTATCAACTATCCCCGTTGGAGCCCGCAAATAGACCGCAATTTTTTTCCCTCTGTGTGGAAGCCTCTGTACTGAAATTAGCTGAACCACACTCGATCTTTGTGACTCTTCTGTCGTGACTCATCCTCCCCAAATGGAAATATTTTTCCCCTAATTTTGTAATCAAGGGGAAATAAAATCATCTACCTGTTCTTCCGTAACTGTTCACTAATAAGGGGCAAATTGATGAAGTGGATTCTACTGGAGATGATGCCATCATTTATAACATATATGAAAGAATATCTCACACAGTTCCTTTTTACGATTAATTCTAGCAGTTAACGGAATGATACCTTTATTCACTCTGACAACAATAATTCAGATGTATATCTTTTCAATGCTAATAAAGTCACGACAATACTTTGTTATCTCAGTAGTTACGGAGAATGAGTTCAATGTCCTCAACTTACTGGCAAAATAATGAAGTTCTGATAAATTTTGTGTTATGGTTTGTTTGCATTGCACTGTAAAATCACTTAAATAATAAAATCGAAGTATAAATCACCGTAATACACAGATACATGATTGCAGACGTTATAATTCGATACATTTAGTCAGCATTTCTCATTACAACGTTTTAAAATTGTCTTAAACTAGCTGGACCCTAACGAGCAGTTTACACGTATAGTTATAAAGAAAACACATTAATATAGTTTAAATGTGCCAAATAGCAAATAAGTACTTGCTTAACTAGTTTGTCAAAATTCGCTTTCCACAGTTAATACACAAACATCATGTTAGCGTATGCTTAAATATAACTTTTATTTTAACATTTACATCAGAATGCAAATGTAGGAGTGTTGGTTTCTTTACAATTTCGTATCATCTCAATTGATTTGCCAAATAGTACGACGAAAAAAATCATAATGTTTTCTAAAGCTACACTAACATTCACATGAAAATATTTCACTAAGATAGAACTATTAGAACATTATCGTGTTTCGTTTTTGAAGGACAATAATTATGAAAACTAAATTGATAAATAATAAAGAAAATGAGAACTCCAGAACTTGGACATTAATCCAAATTTAGACCTCCTCATCTTCCAATGTTTTCACACGGCAGGCAGTGCTACATGGGAGGCGAAAAATCTGACGACAATTTGAAATTAATGAGTATTCTAAAGCAAATCATAAAAGAAATAATACATAGTTAAAAAGTGAAGGAAATAAGAGACAAAAAACAACAGATATAGAAACCCAGACAGTGACCGGATGGTCGAGGCCCTGGGGAGAATGAAAAAAAATAATTAAAAAGTTAAAATAAAAGATAACGTTTATTCCGAATTACACAAAATTTGAAATCGTACCTAATTTTTTGAATGTATGACGAAAGAGGCATTACAGAAAGTTACATTTTAGAAATAAGATATCGAATTGGCTGCGAATAGTTCTTCGATGTTACCCTTGTACGTACATTCGGAATATTGGACACAACACAAGCCACCTGACCGCAGTCTGAACTCCCGTGTCGACGTGTGGCGTCATGACGTTCTCATCCTCGCGTTCCCTCCGCGCCGATATGCTTCAGCTGGCGCGGAACGCTTCGCGCACTTGCTGCCTTGGCGGCTCCGGAAGTGCGCCGGGCTCCATTCGTTTGTTTCTCGAGCCGTCGCGCACCAGCAGCCGCGTGTGAAATATTTCGTCTCGGAATGTCTCGTGTGTCGACATTAATTTCCCAGCAGCGCCATTTTTCTTTGGCTGCTGACAGGGAGAGCATGAAATATTTTACATACTTATTAGAATTTAATCTTACGGCGACAGAAGTCGAAATATGAATCCCCCAAGTTTCCGTATCTCATTTGGGTAACAATGGACTTTCGGCGTGATAAGCTCGAGAACTTTTACCTTCTCGGTCTTGTTATGTGGATTAAGGTCCAAGTGTTCTGAGGTTTTCATTTCCTTTGTCATTCATCAATTTAGTTTTCATAGTTCTCGTCCTTCAAAAATGAAACAGGGATAATGTTAGAATAGTTCTATCTTATTAAAATATCTTTAAATAGATGTTAGTGCAGATTTCGAAAACATTATGATTTGTTTCGTCGTATTATTTGACAAATCAATTGAGCATATACGAAATTGTTAAGTAACCAACACTCATACATTTGCATTCTAAAGTAAATATTAAAATAAAAGTTTGTATTCCTACTTTTGCAACCTATTTCTTAGTCAGTGTATTCACATAAAGGGTTTTTTTGCGTTAAAAAATCGAAGCTTTTACGTCATTCGCTTGAGGTAACGTGCCTTAGTCGGATCATGTCACGAAGAAATCACAGTGTTCGCTATTTTTTCTGTGAGTTAGTTCCAGATTTGTTGGAAGGCGACTGAGATTAGGACGCACGAACCGTGACTCATGCGTCGAGATCCTAAGAGTTAGACCTGCCCTGTTGCAGTGCTCCCTCTCTGTCCCGCAACTCCCGTCAACGTCGCTCCTCGTCGACGCGTATTTAAACGCACGCAGCGAGGAATTATGGAAGCATTAAAATGTTGGCACGAGTGCGCTATAAACGTATTGCTCAGGCGTCGCGCGTGAAGGCAGGACCGAGGCGCGGCGAGCCCGACTGCCTTCCCGGAGCGGAGGCGAGGATGGGGAGGATAGAGTTTGAAGACGGGGGCGGTGACTGTGGAGGGGGCGGGACGCGAGCGCGGTAATTGCTGCCGCTTGATGTATTGTGCACACGGACTTCTAATGGTCATCGCGGCTTGCGAGTCTCCGAGGCCAGATATCTCGGGTAATCACCTGTTCCGGCGCGCGGCCGGTTCTCAGGGGCGTGGGAACCACAGCGGCGGGGCGCGCCGCGTCGCGAACCGCCACCGCCACCGCCCTCACGATGGCCCGCCCAATCAATCGTGATGACTAATGGCGCCGCTTCGCCCGCGGGCGCACCGCTGCCCCGCCCCTGCGCTCGGAGACACCGCGACGAACCGACGCAGCATCCAAAGAATGTACGATTTCACGCACTCATTACGGTTCAAATTAATTTCCTCATCAAGGCCAATTCATAATTTGCTCAAGTAGCACCGTTATCGATCTATTTTGATGAGGTAGTGACAGATCTCGTAAGTAGACAGGGACGGGAATAACGGAAGGGCAGGGAACATTTCTGGTCAGTTGTAAGAGGCACTTCTCTAGTGTCATCTTCAGAGGCTTGAATATGAAATAAAATGAATATTAAATATGAAATTGCAAAACTCTTTATTCCGCTCTATTTCATTCCCCTTCCTTTTGTTTTGTGATTAGATGTCATTAATGCGTATTGCTGAATAATGGGCGAAGTGCTTATGTGATCGCAAGTTTTTCTCTCGTTAATGTAAAGATTCTCTTTATTTGCTTTGAAAATCGATTGGTAAATAATTTGACTAATTTTCATAGTTTGTGAATTTATCCTGGAAATTTATTGTGATTTCGAAAGAACATTAGATTGATTTCAATGAATGTCGGGAAGGTACGAAGAAAACTATCATGACCAAGACTTCTGTAACAATAAATGGTGAAAGCCTTTTCCAAACCTCGCCACATTTGCATGCTACTTTATGCTTTACAGAGCTTAAGGCACTCATTGTCCAAGAATTCGAATTGTGTGATTCGAAAGCAAAGAAGAGAGACTTTATGATTAATCTTAAGTATAAAAGAAATATCATTCTTTTACACAGTGTTTCATAAATGAATTAAGACTTTTGGACAGCCCATTGTTAAAATAACTGTGATACTCTATTGGAATTTCATTTAACATCTCTTTGAATCTTTCTTATTTACGGAAGAGTAAAGATATTACTCATTAGTGTTATAGACAATTACTTTTCCAAGGCTGAACCTTTAGTACAGTATTACAAAGCCTTTTGCTGAAAAGATTGTATTCTTAACTCAATATCAGAAGCTTCTATCAATATTTCACAAACGAACATTCTCATACAATTCTTGTTTCGTTCGTTATAATACCAAAATGATGTAAACAAGGAGTTGAAATCAATTCTTAAAATAACAGTAAAAATAAGTAGAAGTTAACAACGGACTCTGTTCGGCCTATATTGAGGGCTTTGTGTAAAGAATATACTTACCTTGTTCAGACTTCAGCTTCGACTAATTACTTTTTAATGACGTGGGGGAGAGTGCAGCAAGGGTCAATTCTGCATTGAATCGGTATGTAAACGCCACCTATTGATCGGTGGTTTCTTCATTCATTCAATTTGTTTTATTATGACGGGTTTTCAGTGATGGATGCTGCAGGATGAAAGCCGTGGCTTGCGATGAAAGCTCTTCACTTGAGAAGTCCGTGAGAGGGGTGGGTGTTGCTGGACCAAGGGTGGACATGCCAGCCTTCAGCCCCCCCCCCTCCTCTATTCTCACCCTCATTCCTTCCCCCAAGGAAGGCGCCGTGCCTCGCCCAGCAGGGACGCGACTCCGCTCTGCAATCAGCGGCAGCTGGGGAAGAATTTCGTCCCTCATTAACCCTGTTCATTAGCAAGCGAGAGTACTTTCCGTACACGAAGGTTTGAGAGGACTTGGCGTAATATAGGCATTAACCGTTACGAGAGAGCTATCTGCAACATTACCGCATCAACACAGAACATCCCGCTCCCACATACACAAAAAAGTTTAATAACGTTAATTGCCTTTATGACTTAAAACACCTGGTACACCAGATAGGCCCCCTGCGTGATGCATACAATCGTGCAAATTAAACTTGTATTTTTAACATCGTTCTGTACCTTGTAATTAGTATAGATAATAATCAGATGTTTGGTAAGTCATTGATGTAGCGTATTTGAAACAAATTAACCTGGGTGCCAGCGGAGCGAACGGACCAACTTGCGATCTTCACCCGAGTAGACGCGTTGAAAGCCTTATCAGTTCATGACAATTTAAGTTCCGGTATTGCACCCTGACATGCAAAACCCTGGGCTTAAAACATTGATTGCTCTTGGTGCGTGCTCAATTGCTGTAGCAATTACACTCCGTAATAGCGGATCGATTGATTAATAATGCTAAGCTAACCAACAGCAATATTCATAAAATTATCATCAGACGACCGATTGAACTAGTCCAGTGTTCCGAGTTTTTTACCTAAGAAGTGTATAACTAGGAATTTCGCTGAACCTGTTCCGCTTTGTTTCCTACAAACTTTCTCAACGTTTATTTTATTTTTGAATGAGGGACACATGTTACGGACAAGTGTTATTCCAACTCATATTTAGGACTGAGGCGCATTTCTTGATCTGCATGTTTAATAAACGGGGCGCTCTACGCTCGCACTCCAGAAAAGAAAACTGGTACTTAAAAAAGAAAATAATGTTACAACATCAAGAGGGGTTCCTAGTATTGCAAACATTTCAAATAAAAGAGTTGGGTGTTTTTTCTTTGTGATTTTTTTATAATGGCATCATTCCATTCAAAAGCTGCCTACTAAAATAAAAAAGACATAAGTGCAGTATGTATTAGGTATAATGTAACGACGTATTAAAATTACTGAAATGTTGAATTACAATCACTATTTTCAGTGTATTTTTCTATTTTAGAGCAAGAATGGATTATTTTACCTGTATTTTTTGCGGTAACTTTCATGCAAATGCGCTTCTAACGCCGGAAACGCCAAAAATACTCCAAAGATAATTCCTTCCCCTCAGATGTATTTTTAAAATCTGATGTTGATAGACTCTCTTTGTGTTCTCGGATAGCATACTTTAATACCTACTCAGAAATTTACGATACATAATTTACGCAAATTTATACGGCGTCCTATGTTTTAATTAATTAAGGAATCGTTCTCCTTTTTAAAAACCAAAAGTTGGAGCAACACGTTTGATATTATGCTGATGAGTTGGAGTATGAAATTTTAAAAACACACGCCAGGTCTGCGGAACTTGCTCTAGAGTTTCCTTTAACCGAAGCCTGGCTGAGTCCGGGTGAGTCCGGGCGGGCGGCGCGACGGAAGAGAAAAAGAAGAGAAAACGGTAGCAAAGTTTATTATGAGACTTTAAAGGGTTGGGTGCGCAAACGGGGGTGGCTCCTGCTGCTACTCCGACGACGACGGTGAGGAGGGTGGAGGCGGGGGCGGTGACCGCCTCTGCCGCTGCACGGGCGCACAGGGCGTTCCTGTGTTTTGTGAGAACACAATGCCGCTCCCACTGCCGTACTCCGCCCCCGCGTCCAGTACCTGACTGTCCGAGGCCGGCGCGGTGCGGCGATGCTCCCACCCTCGACCTCACTGTGTGCACCCTCATCCTCTCACCCTGTCCTCAGCGCTCCTTGGTTCTGCTTGACGGACACGCGGTATCCTTTGGAGCGGAAGGGAGGATACTGACTGATCCCTCCATGGCGCAGGGATTAGGATTCAGTATACTGGGCGATTGAATTTGGGATTTGAACTCCTCGTCACTTGGTGACACTACCCTAATAAAAGCACTATTTCATTACGAAAGCAGATTTCATGAATTTTTCATAATTCCGAATGATGTAATGCGTTCCTAAATACTGTGTCTACGTATTTCATGTTAGGATGGAGATGGGTTTAATGTCCATGGATCAAGTATTTGAATTAAATACATGTTTCTATACATAATTTAATAATATTGGATCATGTGAGAATTTCGGTGCTCAATAAAAAAAACGAGCGCGTTTATACTCGTAAAGTGTTTACATGGTGCTTCGTAGCTCATTATAAACAATTCAGCCCTGGGACTAATAAAAATACATCCACTATGTACATAAACAATAACATATTCTATAAACGAATTAGAATACAGAGGGGGTTTTCTCTCGGTGATAACCGATAACTATGTACATCAGAATTAAAATATTTCATGATGATTGTATTAATTAAAACATAAGGTGATTCAGGATTCAAGTGGATTTAAAATGCTGTCCATATTTTATAGAGATGTATGCTAAACTTCTCTTCCAACTTCAGGCTTTAATGCAATTTTAGGTTTCAAATGACAAAATAACTATTAAATATGAAGGACCGCTGCACTATAAATTTCATCAATAAATGAGGGATTTTCGAGGTACTTTCTTTGTTACCTTTGTGATAAACGCCTGAAACAGATCGATAAAATTCCTCTGACTTTGCATCACAGTATGACGTACAACTCGTAAAAGGGAAAAGAGTTATTTATAATAATCTTGCACTTTAGGGTTACTTGTATCTACGTAAAATGGTAATCACTCTCCAAACAATATGAAATTACTACACAATTTTGTTTCAAACGTTTGTAAAATAATATCATGTAGACTCAACAGAATATGACATATGTCCTTAAAACTAAAGGGCAATAATATCAAATTAAATGAATTATCTAACTAAAGTGAACAAATTGAGAGTATCGAATGATGCAACACAAATATAGAATTTTCAACCATTAGTTTCAAATTTCAAAAAATTACAACATAGATGGTGTATTCTTCATACTTTTGACTTAATACTTGCGAGTTCATCTACATTGAATATAAACAACATTTTACATGCAAAAAAGAGTATTATCCTTTTTCACGCTTTTTAAAGAGGAGCATACATTGGGAGATATGTTTGGAATAGTGCCGGGACTTATCTCTGACGAAGTGGCCTCCTATGGCGTACAAACGACAGCACAAAAGCATTCAGTAATTAAAAACGCGTCGAGGATAAATATATTCCCGAGGACACTCAGAAAATAAGAATAGATTGCTTAAGATGGTGATTGGAATGTAAAGTGTATTGTTCTAAAATATTATTTAATTTTAGAGATATTCTTTACGCTCAGAAAACTAATGAGAGATGATTGTTGCTGTGTAAAATTTTCATTAAGATATTTTTGTTGTTGGCGAGATCAAAAAGTTGCTCAGAGGTCTAATTTTTAAGAATTGTCCTACATAGTCCTGAAAACAAGATTGCATTTCCAACAATTTTCAACAACTTTGAATATGTCACTCTGTTTCGTTTTGTCATATTTGAATATTTTTATTAAGCCTTTTGTAGATGTAAGAACCGACTGTTACTCAGAACTGGACCGCTTATTCATATTGCTGATTAAATATTTCAATCTTATCTTTCTGTCTTTTAACAAATTCAAATACCCAATTAGAATGTAACATTTTTACTAAAGACTATGATAGTGTTTTATATATGATAAAATAAGTGAAGTTCTGATTTGATGTTTTATGTTGGTAATGATTGTGTATTGATAATTCATGTTATCCATACTGTATGTAATCTAGTGTTTAAAAAATGTTACGACGGAGAAGGTTACGTCTAACCGAACCTTCAAATCCTAACAAATATTTTAAAGAAATTGACTATATTAATTTTAACAGATGATTGCAATTTATCTGCACCTCAGTTATGTAAAATGTTTTTAGTTTACAGTACTTTATGTTAAATAATGAATTATATGACTACCATTTCTTTATGTTGTCGTTATGTTGCTGTATTATGCTGGCCCAGATGAAGAGATCGATAAATCTCGAAACGTTGGCTGACTAATAAAGTAATGAGATGATAACTTGTTTGTTATTTTAAACACATTCAATAGTTATGTGAAACGAAAATAGAAAATAAATAGTAATTGATTGTCTGTAATATTGACACACAACCTTGGCAGTGTTTGAAAGTGATCTTCGTATGTGAATGTTTGATTATTGATCTTTATGACGAACCGTGTAAAACTCGTAAGTTTTGTCGATGGAGAATTTTCGATACTAAATTCCAAAATCAAATTAAAAATTATCAATTCACATTATAAATAAATTAAAAAACAGTTTTCTCAGTGAATGCATCTCAGTTTAGTAATGGTCCACTTAGATTTACTAACGTGTAAGTTCTAATAAACCCAATTCAATTCACGAAGGTCTGTTATATATTAAATCTTCTTGATTTAAAAAAATTGATGAAGTTCGTTAATCCTTAACAACTACTTAAATGTTTATGACTCGCAAGAGAGAAATTAAACATTTAATGGACTTTTACATCATTAATGAAAACAAGAATCGTACTCAATGACCCTCCAACCATGCATGCTCACAGAAGAGGAGAACGAGAAATTTCGCGTGACAGTTATTCACTTTGGTATGCAAAGTACAAGAGGCGTAGGATGAGTTTCTCGTGAAGAAAAGAATTTATCCTTGTATCTCCGTCCTTCCTTACCATTTTCTATGTTTCTTTCCCAAATCACCGCGTTCCATCCTCTATCCATTTACGTCACATAGATAGTATTGAGCTGAAAACACGTCCCGAGCTAAAGATACCATTGGTAAATCTGTAAAACTGGTAAAGATTTTGAAAGGCATGAATGTACTCAACTTTTTTCAAACACGCAGAAACAAGAGGGAATAATCCAATTGGTTCTCGTATTTACGTTTTTTAGTCGTAATGAATACGCATTCTTGTATACATACCTATAAACATCTCTTTCAAGCTTCTGGTATGAACTTCCATTGTCACGGTCGTGCATTGTATTAGAGTATGTTTCTCTGTGGATGTAAAGTATAAACCCTTGTAATTTACTTCTTCCTATAATAGCATCCACAAAGGTATGTTATGTTATACGATGTGTTAATTCACAAAAGAACTTGCACATTTAATAACAAATCTTTTTAGGTTATCTTATGCTGGAAACGTTTGTTTTTTGTTTTTTTTTATTTCCGTGATAATGTACACGAAACGTATAAATGATACACTGGCATCGGAGAACGTGTGATTTCATCCACCGTATTATGTACCCCAACTTTATTACACTCCCCCACACATTATATTTCCATACCAGAACATTGAATTAAATTTTGAACGCCGTCAGAGGGACGTGGCATTTAAATTTCTTCGTGGGATCTGTATTTACGACATAAATTACGCGCACAAAGCACCTCGTCCGAGGGGGGATCCCTGCAGCGACCACAGTCACTTCTCACCTCGACCGCGACGCGGCGCTGTGCTCGCGCGTCTTGACTCACCCTCTCGTCGCACGTCAGCACTCATCGTCCGCGTCATGCCCTCGGAAGCGCGGGGGAGGGAGATGGTCTCAGGAGACCGTGGGGGTGGCGAATGGCGCAAGCGGCAGCGGCTACCGTCTCAAAGGTTGCTTCCGACCGAGTAAGGGGCGGCAGAAGTCCCGATGTTAGCACCTTCGGGGTGGACCGGAGCGTACAGAGATACGTCCTGTCTTCCTTGCCTCGTGGCTCGCAGGCAGAGCCTTTGCGAGAGGACTCCCCGCCTCCACCGACGGAGTTCCCGCAGACATGGCTACACTGCCGGAACGACCAGGAGACAATATTGACTTACAGCGCGCTCGAGATCACAGGCGGTAGCGGCTACGCCTCCGAAAGTGTTCCATAAAACCTAGGGAGGAAGGATTCCTTCGCAAACATGTCGGTCGGTCCGATCAGAAACATAAACTCGGAATGAAATTGGAATGACAAATATTGTAGTTATAGTGTTCGGGAAAGAGAAGTGCCGAATCCGGTTCGGTGGTGAATGGAACGATTTCGGAGGGTCAAAGAGAACGTAGGGAAGCCTACATGATGTTTTTCTCTTCCCCTCTTTCAGCGAAGGATCACGTGAAAAAAAAATCAACTGTTAGAGGACTTGAAATATTTAACCTTTCGTTTTAACGTTAATATGTTCGTGTTTCCTTGGAGAATGCCTCAGTTATGACTTCATAATGTGACAGTTAATATATGAAAAGCACGGGGGCAACATCTTGTTGATCGGACAAAAGAATAATGAAAAATAAAGAAATTGTGGTCACACTACTTACTCCTCGAGAGAATAAATGAATAAACCCATGTTGAACTTCCTGGGTGCACGACAATCGTTGCATTTCTATTAAAACAACCAATGCATTAAGCATATCTATAATTATTTTCTAGAAAAAATGATCATTTAAGAACATTTATTTTTACGCATACACATTATTTAGTTGTTTCATTATGCATTGTAGGTTAAATTTTATACAATTACAGCATTGTTATGTTTTCGGGAAGTTCCCTACCCGCATTGTGGGAATGATTTCTGAAAACTAAAGAACTTCTTTAAATTGTTCTTCCTTCCGTATATTTGGAAACTGATTGATGTGCATTGAAATAAATATTTGCAATTTATATGTACCTTTGTGATTTATGGGCTCATCCAATTGTAAATTATTTCTACCTAATACTACATGATACTTTTTGAGAGTATCCGAGATCATGGCATTTTAATTTGCAACATTTGAAATTGTTTGTTGTAGTATCTTTTACTTGATTTTACTGGATAAGTATATTTACCAATTGATGAATCTTATCAAAAACTACATGATAAGTTACCCCAATGTATTTGCATCGTAATTGGGTACCAAAATGATAAAAATGCTACCCTTAAAATGAAAATTATCTTAAATATTAAGATTTTTACCTTCAATATTTTAATATTATGTTTAACATAATTTTATTTTGTTGATAGTTTTTTAATAACTATTTTGTGGCAAGCTTTCGCTGATATAATGATTCTCTAATTAGTTCACCTCTCTCGAAGTCCTCCATTGCATCCGTTTCGTACATGGGTGGGGCTTAGCTGCTGCGCCGCTAACCGCACCGCCCCCATTCCTGTCCATGCACAGCCGCGTAATGACAGCCGTTGCGCCCTCGGAGCGGCAAATGACGATCGCGGCCGGCCTGTCCTCATGTAATTGGACGAGGGCGAACGAGGACGGAAGGTCGGAACGGCGGCGGGTGATCGGTGTACTGCGGGGTTGCGGTGTGCGTGGCGAACAGCTGGTTCAACGAACACACGTCGATGGCAATGGGCTTGGTTCATTGGTGTGGGAGGAGGGGTCATGGATGGGAGCGGGGGTGGTTTGTCGAGGAAGAATATTACTCGTACATCTGGCGAGTCTAAAAAATGGCATTAAGTAATGGTTCCTCCGCTGGATGTCTGCAAATATGGATACATTTAGTTATAAATATTCGTAATGTAAATAAGCTGATAAAGAATTCATTATGTTTTCGTATTACTTTATATTATCAACTAGCTGAAGATCTACCACTTCACTCGCGTAAACTTATCGTATCGCCATTCATATCTAGTAAACGTGTTTAATTTTGACGGTTTTAAAAATTTAACTTTATTTTTACAAAAACCAAAAGCTTCAGATGCTCTTTCATTACATCGAATATCATTTTATATGAACAAATCAATAATTTGAGCCTTCCCAAATTAAAATTCAACACCACGTCTCTTTTATAAAATAATTTATGCACTTCGTTCCACAATTAAGAACACACACTCACACACACAAGAACGATGAAAAACGATTCCAATTAGTGGGATCCCAATTCTGAATGCAACAGCAAAATTCTGGAGATGTGTACCAATATCGAACGCTCTCAAATGGCCTTACATCTTTAGAGCCCCGCCGACTTTCCCTAGAGAGACACGCATGCAGTCGCGCTAGCAAGCGTTACGCACGCGTCGCGCCAGTGCTGCGCCCAGCGGAACGCCTCTCCGCCCGCTGCTGCTTCTCCTGAAGGAGGAAACGGACGCGCGATCTTTTATTGTCCGAGCAGCTCGCTATTCCTGCGCCTAATGAAGCCGTGAGCGACCGCCGTGAAGGCAGGCAGCTGTCTCATTAGAGGAGCAGCGGTGGCGGAGGCTGCTGTTCGTTCGCCGCCCACCACGAAGACTTCGCCACTAAATGTGTTGCAGCGGAGCGCGCGCACAGCGGCCGGCGTTCCGCGTTTGGCTTTACGACGCCTGCGGACGCGCGCGCCAGTGCACGGAAGAGAGCGGGCGTGACCCATGCGGACACACGCTCAATGGCGTGGGCGTAATTTCGCTGCGCTCCATTTCAACTTTCGAACATTTTTTTTTTCTGCAGCTCTTTGCGTGAAAGCATTAGAGCCACTTAAAATGTTTTCCCCTTAGATATTTCTTACTCTGTGTTAATACTCAATCACTTATCTCGTCAATTAGTTATTTATTGTTTTATTCTTGAGTTTTATAATTTGTCATGAAGAAATATGAACAAGTAGGTAATTGATATTGCATAGCTTCAATCTGAGAGGGGGGTTGATCGCCACCTACACCTCTCCCCTGATATCACCAAAGTGTATAGCGATATAAATATCAGAAAAAAGTGTTGTTTCCATGAAAAACAGAATCCGCTGTTCATAGCAATTTTTTTTACTCTTCGGACTTTTTTGAAAATCCGCGAGCAGAAATCCCTTTCGAATGGCAACATTGCTCTCTGAATTGCTGCATTCACGTCAGGGAGGTGTGGAAGTCGGCAATGCAGATATATACTTTTGATTGCTGCAAGGGTTGGGTGGCTTGTTACAGGAATATTTATGGACCATAAGAAGCACAGGAAATTATTATAATATGGGGAATGAAAACTGCTCATGTTTCTGAGGATTGGTTTAACCTCCTCTATTAACACAATGTCTCAACATTAAGTCTTGTTAATTGAAGAAAAAACTGCTTATATATGGTCAACGATATGTTTCTATATTTTAAATAAAGTTTAATATTATACCATTGATCACATTTTCAACTTCCATATTACATAAATAAGAATATCTTGCGTTTAGAACAAAATAAAACAATTTATTTGTTACGCCAACGTTTCGATATAATCTATATCTTCTTCAGGGTTACATAATGATCAACAAAAGGATATTTTCATCATGAAGGATATTTTCATATATACTAAACTGCAGAATACTCAACCAACAGAAAAAAACAAATATATACGTATATAAAACATGGTACATACCAAACAATTCTAAAATCTTATTACTACATTCATATCATCCATAACCATTCTTCACGTACTTCCTCCAAAGAACCAGAACCATTTCATATTACATCTGCACTCATCCTTACAACCAGCAAGCAATTCTTGTTCTGACTATGATCTAAGCTACCATGTTCGCCTCCCTCCCATTATTCATAGTAGTGACGCCACATTGTTGTCAACAGAGGAAATAAAATATCTATAATTAAAATAATTATTTACCAACATTAAGATCATCCCGGGTTCAATGCCCAGGTGGGACAAGATAAAAACTATGATTTGTAGCTTTTCATTTCCATGTCTCAGTTTAAATAGCTGTGATGTATGAAAAGTTCACCCTCTGCAACTACCAAGAAAAAAAATTTTCCCCCGTGTTATTTAAATGGGAAATAGAAATTCGTGATGAGGCACCTCTT